>JAJJLU010003671.1:0-39931 GCA_023807065.1 Isotricha intestinalis
GGTTTAACTTCTTCAACTGGTTTTTCTTCTTCAACTGGTTTAACTTCTTCAACTGGTTTTTCTTCTTCAACTGGTTTTTCTTCTTCAACTGGTTTAACTTCTTCAACTGGTTTAACTTCTTCAACTGGTTTTTCTTCTTCAACTGGTTTAACTTCTTCAACTGGTTTTTCTTCTTCAACTGGTTTAACTTCTTCAACTGGTTTTACTTCTTCAACTGGTTTTTCTTCTTCAACTGGTTTAGTTTCTTCAACTGGTTTAACTTCTTCAACTGGTTTTACTTCTTCAACTGGTTTAGTTTCTTCTTTTTTAACTTCTGGTTTTTCTTCTTCTTTTTCTGATTCTTCTTCTTCTTCTTCTTCTTCATCTTCTTTTTTGATTTCTACTTTTTCTGGTTTTACTTCTGTTTTTGTTTCTTCTTTTTCTGATTCTTCTTCTTCTTCTTCTTCTTCATCTTCTACTTTCTTTGGTTCTTTATCTAAATCACTCATTTTAAATTTTTATAATGATATTGTTAATTTTTTCTTCTTATATAACAAATTTGTTCCGATTTTTCATTAATTTTTTTACTATTTTTCTTAATTTTGAAAATGTGAAATATTGAAAAATGAATTATTATGAAATAACACTTTTTCTTTTTTTATATAAAATAATGAAAAAATTATTCAAAGGTTTTAATTAATTTTTATAAAAGCTTCTTAAAAAAGAAAATTTTTGTTCAATGGAAATTTAATTTTTTAATTTTTGCTTTTTAAAAATATTGTTGTTTAATAAATTGAAATAAGTTATTTGATAAAAAAAAAGTTAAATATATTATTTTTAAATGTTTATATAAGGAAATATAAGTTATTTAATTTTTGAAAGTAAACCATTTTAAAAAAAGGATTAATTGTGTTTTTATTGTTCATTTTCTTTTTTTTTGTTTTTTTATTAATTTATTATATTATAAGGGATTAATCATATTTTTGATTGGATTGCTTATTTAAACTATTTTTAAAATAGGATTATTATAATTTAATTAGAATTACGATAAATATTAGAAGAAATTGATTTCATAAATGATTGATATAAACATTAAATTAATAATTTTTTTTTTTAAAAATAATTGTAAATTGTTTTAAAATATTAAATTGAATTACAATATATAATTTAAATTTCCAACAAAAAAATAGAGTAAAAATTAAAATATTAATTAATATATTTCCAAACAATGAAATAATATTTCTAAGAAAAAAAATTTTATTTTTTTGGTAACTCTTTTTTTTAAATAATTATAATCTTTAACTTTTTGAATGATAATTATTTGGTTTTTTAATTAGAAGATATAATAAAAAATATTAATTGATAATTTAAATGAAATTTCAAACATGAAAGCTTATAAAAATAAATATCTTCTTTCATATATTTTTCTTTCTTGTGAATTTTATGAATAAACATTTATAAAAAAGTAATTTTTTATTATTTAAAAAAGTGAAATCCCATTTATTAAATTACAAACAAAAATAAATAAATTTTTTAAAAAAAAATGAAAACAAATGATTTTAATTTTATAAGTACAAATGACAAAAAATCATACACTGAACATAAAAAAACTTTATCATCATTTAATCTTCAAGATTTACAAAATTTTCCTTTTTTTCCGAAAATAAAAGATATTAAAACCAAATTTAATAATAATCAAAAGAAAGAAGAAAGTCAATTAATTCGTTTTGATAGCGACAATTTAGGAAAAAATCATTTTTATTTTACAAACTTATTAAACAATCAAATAACAATAATAAATAATATTTTTCAAAATGAAGAAATAAATGTTCGAAAAAATAAAAAAGGAAAAACTTTTTCTCCTTTATTAGATTTAAATATACATAATGTAGGAAAAAATAAATTAAATTTAGAAATGAAAAATACAAAAAGAAATTCTCATATTTTAGATAATAAAGAACAAATAAATAAAATAACTAATGTTTTTTTTTCTAAAATTCCAGAAGATAAAAAAACGAATAATAATTTGGATTATGAAGAAGAAAAATTAAATAATTTTAATCGTCCTGTAACAGAAGAAAATACATTAAAAAGTTTAAATTTAATAGAAAAAGAAAATGACACAATAATAAAGAATAAATTAAAGCAAATATCTTTAAAAAAAAGTGAACAAATTCATCATTTTAAAAAATTTGGAATTTTTAAAGGATTTATTGCTTTTTCTTCTAAAAATGGGAAAAATATAAATGAAGATAAAATAAGAATAAGTATAAATACTCCAATTAATTCAAGTAAAGAAACAATAAATTTTTTTGCAATATTCGATGGTCATAATGGAGATAAAAGTGCAAAATATTTAAAAGAAAATTTCCATGTTAATTTAATTAAACATGAAGAAATATTAAAAGATCCAAAAAAAGCTATTTTAGATACTTTTAATTTTGTAGAAAAAAAATTATTAGAATCAAATTCTGAAAATTTAAATAAAAGTGGAAGTTGTGCTTTAATATTATTTAATAAAAAAAATGAATTATATATTGCAAATTTAGGTAATTCAAGAGCAATAATATCAATAGAAAATTCAAAAGAAATAAATCAAATTTCAAAAGAACATTCTTTAAATATTCAAAGAGAAAAAGAAAGAATAAAAAAATTAGGAGGTAAAGTTTTTCCAAAAAATAATGGTACTAAATTTTTTGTTATTCCTGGAAATTTAGAAGTTTCAAGAAGTTTAGGAGATATTGAAAGTAAATTAAAAAATTTTTCTGGTATTCCTTTTATGATTTCTCATTTACCTGATTTATATAAAATTAATAATATTGAAAAAATTGATTTTATTATTTTAACTAGTTCTGGACCTTTAGAAAATTTAAATAATGCTGATTTTGCTAACATTATTTAT
The DNA here is from genome assembly GCA_023807065.1 of Isotricha intestinalis. Classification (NCBI taxonomy): domain Eukaryota; phylum Ciliophora; class Litostomatea; order Vestibuliferida; family Isotrichidae; genus Isotricha; species Isotricha intestinalis. The sequence goes on from JAJJLU010003671.1 coordinate 2,882, forward strand.
TCTACTTTAAAAAATGGAGTTGAAAATGATATTTCTTTTGATAAAACTATTTATAATATTAATCAAAATTTAATGAATTGTGTTATTGATAGAGGATGTAAAAATAATATTTCTTTTATTTTTATTTATACTGATAAATTTTTAAGACTTTTTAAAGAAAAAAAAATTTTATTGATTAATGATATTTTAACTAGATTAAAATTTTCTCTTGATTGCATGAGTGATGATTATAATAATGAAAATAATATAATAAAAAATAATTCTAATGATAATCTTTGTTCTTTTGTTGATAAAATTTTTGATGGGTGTTATGCTGATAAAAGCAAAGATGAAAATTATTTAAATAATAATTCTTCTCAAAGTAAGAATAATAATAATATATCTAGAGATAAAGAAAAAAAAAAAAAAAAAAGTTCTGCATGTTTTTGGTTTAATTTAATATGTGGATGTAACTGAAAATTAATTATTCTAATATATATACATATTTTTTTAAGATTGTATATATTATTTATTTATAAAATTAAATGTAAAATATAGAATTGTAATTTGATTTAAATAAATTTTTTAAAAGATTTATTGTTTTAAAGATATTATATATAAAATTAAAATTGATTTTTTAATTTATTTTAATTAAAAAATAATAATCAATATTTATTCTAAAATAGGATAAAAAATAAATTAAAAAAGACTTATTAAAATGGTAAAATATAAAAAGATAATTTAAATAGAGAAAATTAGATTCATTAGCAGCACGAGATAATTGTGGATTATCTTGGAAAAAATTAACAGATTTATATTATTATAATCAATATGAATCAAATAATTTTAAATATAAACCTAATTTCAGAGAGCCTGCTTTAATAGATATAATTGATTCAAATAGTGAAAATAAAAAAGATTTTAAAAGTTATATTCGATATTTAATTCCTTATATTATTGTTATTGTAATTGGAGTATTATTTATTATTCCTTTTATTATTTTATGGTTTTGTTTATGTTTTCCTAAATGTTGTTGTAGAAAAAAATCTAGAATAACAAAACCTATTTATTGTGTAATTCTTACATTAATATTATCTGGAATTAGTCTTGCTTTTGGTATTTCTGTTTGTATTTTAATATATTATTCTAAGAAAGATGTCTATGGAACTATATGTACTTTATCAATGTTAGGTTTTGATATAGTTGATGGAGTAGGTACATTAAGAAAACAACAATTCAAAAATCCTTATTGGCGTGGAGTTACAACAATAGGAACAGTTCTTGGAAGTATTAATACAGATGTGATGGATGTAATTGTAGACAATTGTGGAGAAAATGTGGAATCAGGAGGACTTTTAGAAGATTCATCATTATTTATTAAAGCTAATGCTTTTGAAAATAAGTTGGACAATATACCTCCTACAACTATGACTACTACATTTCAATATGAAAATCCAGATGAAAATTTAGTTTCAGTTTCAATGACAATTGTACCCACTTTTATTTCTAGTTTAGGTAATAAAAATGATAATACTACTGATTTAGGTAAAATTTATCAAAATTATTATAATGGTTATAGGAATATGCTGGAGAATTATATTGTTAATATCGCATATCAATGTAAATTTTTGTCTGAAGGAAATGAATTAGAAGATACTTTAGGTTCAGTATCTGATATTACTGGAACTTTAGAAGATTCAATGAGTACTATTACAGAAGATGTTGTTGATTTATTAAATGAATATAAAGATTATATTACTGAATATTTATTTGGAACTTTTTTAGGATTTAATATTGTTTTAATGATATTTATTTTAATTGAAGCTTCAATGATATTATTTTATGCTAATAGAAATTATAATTTATTAAGAAAACATATAATTTGTCTTTGGGCTTTTATTGGTTTTATATTACTTTTTTTCTTTATTTTTGCTGGAATTTTTGGTGCTGTTTCTATTTTAATTAGTGATGTTGCTGATATTGTTGATTTTATTTTTTCACATGAAAATTTAATATCTGATAAACCAAGAATAATCACTCAAAATGAAAATTTAAAGAAAATAGAAACATGTTTAAGAGGCGATGGTGATTTATTATCTGTATTTATTGAAGATGAGGAAACAAGAACATTTACAGATTATATTAATTCTTTATTTAATACTCATTTAAAAATTGTACATTATTATAATTTAATCACTGATAAAAATGATAATGATTTTAAAAGTCTTTCATCTATAACAAATTTATTAAATTATTATGAAGAAGTTGAAAAAGATTTTTCTTTATCAACTACAAAAGAACAACATGGAAATAATGATGTATCAGTTCAAATAGAAGAATTAAATAAATATACAGTTTATGGTAAATATTATCAAGATGTATGTAATAATCGAATATATGATTATTTTGTAACATCAAAAGATAAATGTCCAAGTAATTCAGATTATAATTGTTTATTAATTACAGATGACATTGATTCATCTATTCGTTATAACTCAGCAAAAGTTTGTGGATTAGTTTCTTCTAAACCGCATTTTTTTGATGATGTAAAAGACGCATATGATCAATTTTCGACATATCTTGTTAAAGGAGATACAACTGTTACTCCAGTTTTTAAAAGTTTCCAACAAAAGGTCAATGATATATTAAATGATTTAAAACCTCAAATTGAATATTTAAAAGTATTATATAAAAATTGTTTAGACGATGCGGAACCACGATTAAAAGCAATAATAGATGATATAACTGGTCCAGTTTATAATTATTTTAAAGGTTATGTAGATTTAGAACTTGCTGAATCAGGTGAAGAAGTAGATGTATTTTCATGGATGAACTGTTCAGTTTTTGGAAGAGATTTAAATGCAACATTAAATATAATGAAAAGACATTTTAAAAAAGATTTACAAAATATATTTATAATAACATTAGTAAATAATGGTGTAATAATAGTAGAAATGATATTAATAACATTTATATTAAATTGGTATAAATATGATCCATTAGAAAATAATCCTGTAGGGGAAATGGAAATTAATGAAAAGAAAATAGGAGATAATGAAAAAGATAAAGAAAAAGTAGAATATGAAGAAGAAGAAGATGAAGATGAAGATGAAGAAGAAATTGATGAAGAAACAGATAATGATTTTCATAAAAATTCAATGAGTTTAACTAATGATGAAAATAAAAAAAAAAATGAAATGGATTCTCCTAAAAGAATTGAAATTAATAAGGGAATTAAAAATAATTTAATTGACAATAATAAATATCTTCCTAGTGAAAGCAGTAGTTCAGAAGATAATTTTAAATTAAAAATGAGCCAAAAATTAAATAAGGAAGATGATAAAAATGGAAATTAAGAATAAATAAATAAAATTTTATTATATTAATTAAGGTTTTTATATTTCTTAATTCATATAAAATTATTAAATATCATAAAATCTTTTGATATATCTTTGTGAATAAATTATATATTATTAAATATTTAACATTATGAAGTTTAAACATTTACATCAAATATACCTTTAATTGAATCTTCAAACTTTAATAAATATATTCTTTTTAGAAATATAAAATTTAGATACTATTTACTTCTTCATAATCATTATCATTAATATTTCTTGGTTTATTGCAATAATTATTAATAGTTTCAATCTTAGTTTTATTTATTTTTTTAATCATTCTTTTTGTTTTTATATTATTATTTGAATAAGGAATTTTCTTTTTTTGTAAATCTGAAATATTATGAATATTATAATCAAATCTTAAACTTTTTGGTTTTTTTGAAAGTTTAAATAAATTTTTTTTACTATAATTCTTATTTTTTTCTATTAAATTAGAAAAATTTTTATAACTATCATTATTATTTGAGAAATTACTTATTTTATTTTTAATTAAATTTTTATCAAATATATGACAATCAATTTTACTTTTTTTTTTAAGATCTTTCTTTAAAAAAACTCCTTTAAATTTATTCAAAGTATTATTTCTCTCTAATTTTTTCATTTGAAAAATAATAGAATTATTAGAATCATTATTTCTTTCACTTAAAGAATTATAATCTTTTTCATTAGTATTATAATAATTCATATTCATAATATTTTTTTTATAATCTCTAATAGATTTTTGTGAATTATCCATAAAAACATTAAAATAATTATTTTTATTACCTTTATGTAAAGTCATTTTATTTATACTAAATTTATTATTTCCTAAAGAATTAAAACTATCAGATTGCAATAAATTTACTTTATTAAAAGTTTTATTAGGAGATAAATTCTCCAAATTTTTTTTAGATATTTTTACAAGTTTATCACCAGACTCACTTGGTCTGGATAAATATAATATTTTCGAGCTTATTTTTTTATTATTTGTTAAATTTAACATATTTGCTGAATTTTTATATAAAAACAAATTTTGATTAATATGTTGATGTTTGATTTTATTTTCTGAATGATTTCTTTCACTTAAACTATGAAAATTATTATTATAATTATTTAGATCAATTTTCATAATTTCTTTTAAAGGTAATTTTTTAGGAATATAATTAAAATAATAATATTCCTCAAATATACTAGAAAATAATTCATTATTAATATATTGTTGATATCTCCCTAAAGCATCATGATCAATTTTTTCAATATTTTCACAGTATTTTTTATCAAAATTAAATTTGTTTTTATCAGGAGTAAAAGGAGCAATTAATTGTTTTTCTTTCATTAAATCCCAATTAATATCTTTCATCCAAGGATGATTTTTTAATTCAAAAACACCATTTTTAAATCCTAATCTTTCTTTATAATTTCTAATTAACAAACCATTAATAAATTTAATACAATCAAAAGAATAATTTAAATTATAATCTTTAATATCTCTTTTATATATTTGAGCTTGGAAATTTAATATATTTTCTTTATATTCTTCTCTAGAATTTCCTTTATAAGGTCTTCTTCCAAAAATAAATTCATAACCAATAATTCCTAAAGCAAAAAAATCAACTGAAAAACTATGATTTTGAATAAATAAAACTTCAGGACTCATATAACCAATTGTTCCACTTGTTTCACTAGAATTATCTTTTTCATTAATTTTAGCAATTCCAAAATCAGTTATTCTAAAATAACCATTAATATCACAAACTAAATTTTCTGGTTTAATATCTCTATGAATAATATTTTTATTATGAATATATTCTAAACCTAATATTATATTTGCTATTATAAATTTAGTTTCTTTTTCTGAAAAAAATTTCTTTTTTGCTAAATGATATCTTAAATCTCCTCCTGATAAATAATCCATTACTAAATATAAATTCATAAAATCTTGAAAAGCAAAATATATATTTACTATAAATGGATTATGTAATTGAGATAATAATTTTCTTTCACTTAAAACATTTTGTTCTCCGTTTTTATCTATTATTTTTACTTTCGACATTTCTTTTAAAGCAAAATATTCTTTAGTTTTTTTTAATTGTACTTTCCATACTTTTCCAAATCCTCCTTTTCCTATTACATATTGAAAATCAAAAAAGTTTTTGTTTACTATATTTTTTATATTTTTTTTCTGTTATAATTTATTTTTTACTTTTTAGTTTCAAATTGTTGGATTTTGATTTTGTAGTTTCTGCTCCCATTTAAAATTATTTTATTATTTTTAATCGAAAATATTTAAAAAAGAGAATTTTTATTATTTTAAAAAAAAATTGTTTATATATTAAATTTTAATCTTATTAATTAATAAAATAAAATACCTTCTTTTATTTTAATATTTAAAAATTTATTTTTTTAAAACGAACCTAATTTTATTAGATGGTTTATTTAATAAAATAGTTTTAATAAAACTAGGTTTATCTTTATTTATATTATAAGAAATATCAGTTTTAAAAATAGTTTTTCTCAGCATTGTTTTTTTAATACCTAATTTAATATAATATTCATTTGAACTTAAATCATTTAAATCATTATAACTATATAATCTTTCTCTATGAGTATTAATTCTTATTTTTTTTTCTTTTTTAGAATAACTATAAGAAGAAGAATAAAAATGATTATTAAAAGTATTATTATAATTATTAAACACTTCATTTTTACTATCTTTTGAATATGATGATAATAAAGGATTTACATTTCTACTTTTATTTAATATTGGGAACTTATAATTTGTTATTAAATTTTTATTTATTTTTTTTACAGGAATTGATTCATCAATTAAATCTTTTATATTTACTTTTGAAATATCTTTTTTTTCTTTTGATATTTTCAAATTGTTATTAAATTTATTCGTAGATATTTTTATTTTTTCATAAGCTATATTTTTTATATTATTTATTAAATCTTCATTTTTAATTTTTTTCAAATTATACATTGGTAAATAAAAAGTAACACTATTATCATCTAAACATTTAATAGAACAATAAAATTTTTTTGAATTTAAAATATATTCAACATCTCCTATTATATTATTTGGACCTAAAATAATTAATTTAATATCTTCTTTTGTGGATTTTGATAAAAATATTTTTTTTTTAATTTCATTTTTTTTTGGAGTATTAAATATTATACCTTTATTTAAACAATTTGTTAAATATAATGTTTGTTTTTTTAAATGTAAATTTTCTCTTTTTATTTTTTCTAAATTTTCTTCATTTGAAAATTTAGTTTTTACTTTTTTACTTAATAAAAAATTACCTTTTGTTATAAAATATAAACCACTATTTTCATTATTCATTTCTTGATCTTCTTTACATAAATATTCGTCTTTTTTAAAATTTCTTAATTGAAAATAAATGAATATTTTTTCTAAAAATCTTTGACTAAAATTAGCTTTTTGAAAACAATCAAATTTTAATAAAGAATCAACAAAATAATTTGCATTTTGATTTGAACTTAATTGTTCATAAACAATAAAAGAAGAATAATTAATTTCAAATAAAAATGCTTTTTTATCAATCATTAAAGTTTCTTTACATAATTTATTATTTTTTTTTTCATTTAAATTAAAAATAATTCCAAAATCTGTATAAATAATATTTTCTTCTATTGATTTAATATTCCCTTTTAATAAAACATAAATATTATTATTATTATCTCCCTTATTATATAAAATTGTTCCTTCTTTATATTCTTTCAAAATAAAAATATTAAATAATTTATCTTTTTGATCTTTTAAAAGTCCTTTCATTAAATTAGATAACATAGGAATTCTACTAATTAAAACTAAAAAATTATTTTTAATTTTATAATTATTATTTGGATCTTCTGAATTCTGAGTTTCCATAATTTGACTAAAAAATATTGATTTTCTTCGATTTGACATTATTAATTATTATTATTAAAATTCATTTTAAAATTCTTTTATTACATTGAAAAAAATATAAAAAAATTAAAAAAAATAATTAATAAAATATATTTTCAATAAAAAATATATAAATAACCAAAAAAGGTATAAAAGTTTTAATTATTTTTATTTAACTGTAATAAATATTTAATATAATCTTCAGAAACAATTTTACTTTGTAAATAAACAATAATAGAACTTAATTTGTTTTTATTTCTATTAACAATTTCATCAGTTAAAGCTCTTAATAATTTAAATATATTTTGATAAAATAAAGCATTTGGAGTTTCAGTAGTTAAAGTTGAAGGAGGAGTTACAGTAAATAAATCATTAATTTCACTTAAAATTTCTTTTGCATCAACACTTTCATTTAATTCTTTTAATAATTCTTTAATTAAATATGCCGATAATTTAATCATAATTAAAGCAACATCTGTTATTTTATTATTTAAATTTTTTGGAAAATATTTTCTTAATAAAACTAACATTATTTTAAACATATCATTTAAATTTCTAAATTTTTTCAAATGTTTTAAACATTCTTGTAAATGAACAATTATAATTTCTTCATTTTTTAATATTTCATGACTTAATATTAACATTATAAATTCAAATAATTGAAGAACTAAATTAATAGAAATATTATTTAAATATAATGGATTATCTAATCCAGCTCTTAAATATTTTATATAATCAATTTTTTGATCTTGAGTTTTTAATTTATAAAATTCCTTTTGTAAAATATTATATATTCCTTCTTCAATATTTTGTTTTTGTAAATGTTTAATTAATTGTTTAATATATTGTTTATAAGAAGATATTTCAATATTATTTAATAACATTTCATTTAAAGCATTATTAATTGTACTTGCTTTACTTGCAGAATTTAAACTTTCATTATTTAAATTTTGAGTATTTTGAATTTCAGATAATTCCATATTCTTATTTACATTTTGAATATTATTATTTAATAATAAATTATTTTGTGAATTTGATTTATTTAATATTTCATTAAATACTTTTTTATCATTTTCAGTTCTTTGTCTTATTTTATTTATTGTTGAATCCATTTGTTTTTGAAATTGTTTTATTCCTTCTCTTAATTTAATTATATCATCTGCAGTTTTAAAGGAATTTACTATATTATTTTTTATTTGTTCTCTTGTTTCTATTATTTTTTTTTTGCTTTTTTTTTCAGTTGAAATTTCTTCTAATTTATTTTCATTTGGATTTGATATTAAATTATTAGTTAAATTACTATTATTTGCTATAATTGGATTAAAAGGTGAATTACTATTTGTTAATGGACTATTTATTATAATTACTTTATTATCTGAATTTTCATTCTTAATATCTGAATTATTTTTTATATTATTTAAAGAAGCATTTTTTCTTTGTTCATATTCTGCAATTTTTTGCTTTAAAATTCTATTTTCTTCTTGTTTTTGTCTTATTAATTCTTTTTCTTCTAATAATTTCTTATGTAAAAATTCAGGATCTTCATCATTATAATCTTCTTTATTATTTTTCTCATTAATATTATTATTATCTATATCATTAATTATATTATTATCATTAATTAAATTATTATTATTATCATTATTAATATTATTCTCATCAATAATTTTATTATCTTCTTTATCTTCACCAATATAATTTCTATAATTATAATTATTATTTAAATTCCTTTCAGGAGAATTAAAATTAATATTATTATCAATATTACTTTTATCTTCTGTTTCCATGATATGCTCAATTTTACTTATTTCATTATTTAATCCAATATTTGGTTCTTCAGGATCATCCATATTTTGAGTTATTTCACTTTTATTATTATCAAAAATTTTTTTATCTTCTTCTTCTTCATTTAATATATATAATTCTTTTTTTTCTTCATAATTTAAAACATTAGTTTCATTTAAAACCTCATTAAAGAATTTTAATATTTTCTCACTTTTAATTTCATAATAACCATCTTTAACATAACTTAAGAAAAACATCATAGAAGGTTTTGAATTTAATTCTTTTGGAAATTCTTTTTCTTTTAAACTAAAATAATATACATTTAATAATATATTTAAATAAAATTTTTCATAATTTGAAACACTTTTAACTTTTTGTAAAAAATTTTCTAAAATAGAAATATCTAATTGATTACTTCCTTCAACTTGATTAATACAAGGAGAAATAACAATAACTTTAGAAGTATATTTAATTAATTCATCATTTAATTTTTTTAATTCTTTTTTTTCTGAATTTTCATCTTTTAATAATTCTTGTATTCTATCTAAAATTTTAGATAAAATAGAAAATATAACTTCAAAATGATATGATAAATCTTCATTATGAACTTTTTTAGAACAAACCTTATTAATAAAACCAAAAAAATCATGAATAATTATTTTACTATAATTTCCTAATTGATCTTTATTCATTGTTGAAATATTATCCATTAAATTTTCTTTATGTTGTTCCATTGTTTCTTTACTTTTTTTTTTTGGTTTATTTTCTTTTAAACTGTTTTCATTTGTTGAATTTGTATTTGATGTTTTTTTTATTGGTTTTATATTTAAATTATTATTATTATTATCTTCTATTATTTGTTTATTTTTTTTATTTAAAACATTCTTACTTTTTATATTTTCTTTTTTAGGAGTTGAAATTGCTCTTGATGATATATTTGAAGTATTTAATTCTTCTTTTTTCTTTTTATTTGATATAAAACTATTATCATTATTATTATTATTACTTTTATTATTCTTTCTATTTGAACTTGATTGTCTTGATCTATTATTTGCTGAAGTTGCTCGATTAAAAGAATAATTCGATTTTATTTTTTTTAAATTTTTTTTATATTTTTCTTCATTTAACATTGAATTATTACTTTGATTACTTTCTTCTCCTTTTTCTATTATTTTTTTCCTATAATTTGGAAGAGAATTTATTATTCCGTTAAATTCTTTTTTATTTTTAATTTTACCTTTAAATATTATTAATAAATCACTGCTTAAATCTTTTATTAAAGAAAGTGATTCTTTTTCAATAATATTAACAATATTTTTACAATAAAATAAATAATTTTTTTCTTTTATTTGCTCAATATAAACATTCATATTTTCTTTTAAATTATATTTAAAAAGTGTTTTTAAATATTCTAATAAGCTTTGTTTTACAATTGCACTTTCTTTTTTTTGATTAATACAAAATTGTAAAGTAAAAGAAATAAATTGTTCAATTTGTAAACATTCATTTTCAATAACCATATCAAATAAATTAAACAATTCATTTTTAACTAAACTTTTCTTATCTTTAAATTTATCGAAACAAGTATATAAAAGATTTTTTAATTTTTGTTCATTGATATTATCTTGATATAATCTACAAATATGTTCTAATAATTTAATTCCTTCTAAATGAATTAAAATATTAGAATCTTCAATACTATAATTAATTGTTTTATAAACTTCTAATAAATTTTTTTCTCTTTCTTTAACAGATGTAATTTGATTTAATATTTTATTTGAATTTTCTAAAATTGACATTTTTTCAGTGAAACTTGTAATAAAATGATATTCAAAAAAAGAATTTGGTAAAAGAGAAATTATATCATTTACTTCTTCTGAAACAATAGGAACATCAATATCATTATTTTTTTTATTATTTTCAATATAATTTTTTTCGTTATCATTATTTTTCTCATTATTTTCTATAACTTTATTTTCTGAATTTTCACTTTTTGGATAAAGCCTAAATTTAATATCTTTACTTTTTTTACTTTTCAAAAATAAATTATCAAATTCTTTCTGAGAAGTAATTTTATTATAATTTTTAATTGTTTGAATATCATCTTCAATAATATTATAAATAGATAAAATCATTTTTGAAAAAATTTTTTTTTTCTCAAAAAATTTTAATCCCATACTAAAATAAATATGAAGACTTTTTTCAAAAAGCATTTTAACATAATTTTCACTTAAAACACCATTAAATATACAATCTAAGAAAAATTCACTAATAAACTTTAATAATTTCATAGAAGAGGCATTTAATAATCTAATTAATTCACTAATACATTGATTAAACATTTTTTTATCTTTTAAAAACAAATAAATAATTTTAATAGTTAAATCATTAATAGAAGGAATTCCTAAAGAAACAATTCTATCAATATTGCTTAAAAAATCTTTTAAAGAATTATTTTGAGCTTGTGGAAAAATAGTATTAAATACAATAAAAAAATTCATTGCTTCAGATAAAACATAAGGATTATTTTCACTTATACAATATTGAATCCAAGGTTGAAAACATTCATATACTTTATTTTTTTCTTCTTCATTTTCAAAATCACTTTGACACATTTCTATTAATTCTTTTAATGCATTTTTACGAATTTCTTTATTTGGATGTATTAATCTTTCATTCATTTGAAGATGAGTTTCTGCTTCTTTTATTTCTAATAAATTTTTTTCTTCAAATTCTATTCTATTTGTTTCACTTATTTCATCTATATGTTTCATTTGGTTTTCTAAATTTGTTTGTTGAGTTAATATTGAATTTTCTAATATACTTTGATTAGATCCTTTTATTGGAGAAATTATTGGATTTATATTGTTTATATTATTTATATTATTTTGATTGTTTATGTTTGAATTAATATTATTATTATTATCTTTATTATTATTAATATTATTGTTATTATTAATGTTTGGAGAAATGTTTATGTTAGTGTTATAATTTATATTATTATTTTTATTTTGGTTTATAATATTAGGGTTATTTATTTTAAGGTTATTATTATTATTATTATTAATATTTTGGTTTATGTTTTGTTCAGGTATTTTCTTAATTGGAAGAGCTATGTTTGGAGAAATATTTATATTATTTTTTTGATTTTGTGTCTCTGTGTTTAATTTATTTGATTCTGTTGGTGAATAATTTTTCATATTTTCTTCTTTTTTAATTGTTGGATTTGTTGATATTTCTGTTATTGATTTATCATCTTTTAAAGGAATAGTATTATTAATTAAATTTGAATTTAACTTTAAAGGTTTTTCTTTAATTGTATCTTCACTTAATTGAATTTTATTTATATATGAATTTTTTTTTAATATATTATCCTTATTATTTTCAATATCATTTAATTCTTCCAAATTATTTTTTAAAGAATTTTCATTTTCTTCAAAATTATGTTCATTAACATTAAATTGTTTTAATCTATCTTCTTTTTCAAAATTATCATTAAAATTATTATTATTTTCAAATTGCTTTAAACTATTTTCATTATTTTCAATATTATTAATTTTATTTTGAATTAAATTATCAATATTTTCAGTATTAAAATTATGATAATTATTTTTAGGATTATTTTCAATTCTTGATTTAATTCTTTCAAAAAATTTTTCATTATCACTTAAAATTTTATTATAATTATTATTATTTAAATTGAAATTATTATCTTCTTTATTTTCAGTTTCTAAATCTTCTAAATTCATTGCATTATTTTTTATTCTTGGAGTTCCTTCTTCTTCTTTTTCAATACTATTTACAAGAGCTTTTTTATATTTTTCCATTAAATTTTTTATAAAATCATCATTTCCTTTTTCTTTTTTATTTTCTTCAGTTTCTAATAAAATTTCTTCTTTTGTTTCTTTTTCAGAATTTTCATTTTCTTCAATTTCAATATTTCTATTTTTTATTTTATTTTTTAAAGGATTAAAAGTATCAATTAAATCTCCTCCTGAACTATTATTAAAATTATTATTATTATTACTGTTATTATTATCATTATTATTTAAATTATTATTTGTGATTACATTTAAATTGTTGTTTACTTTAGATAATTTTTTAATTTTATCTATTATTGAATTTGATTGTATTTTATTTTCATCATTTAAATTTTTTTCTTCTACTAAATCTTCAATTTTTTGAGGAGGTGATATTTTATTATTTATATCATTGTATTTTTCAAAATCCTTATTTATTTTCTTCTTTATTTTTTCTAATTCTGATTGAAAATTTGATAAAACTTTTGAATTTAAAGATTGTTCATTTGAATCCATTAAATATAATGAAATTTAAATACATATTTTTATATAATTAAAAAAATAAATTTAAAAAAAATGTTTCTAAATAAATTAAACTTGAATATAAACAAAATAAATAAAATTCTACAAATAAATGCATTAAAATATTTTCATTTATTTTTATGTTTAGTATTTCTTCTTTTATTTTTTGGTTGTTCAACATCTAATATTAATCCTAAAGAAGCATTTTTAATTCCATCATTACTTTTTTCAATTTTATTTTTAGTAGTTAAATGAATTTTTAAATCTTTTAATTGTTGATTTAAATCTTCAATTTGTTTATCTTGTTCATCAATAATTTTATCATAATCTTCATATATATTATTCTTACTTTTATCAGATTTATTTTTTTCATCACTTAATATTTTATAATCATCTTCAGTTTTCTTTAATTCCATTAATAATAAATTTTTCTTTTCATTTTTTTCTTTTACTTGTTTTAAAACAGTATTTTTTTCATTTTCACTTATTTCTAAATCTTTCTCAACTTCTTTTAATTCTTCTTTAGCTTTTAAAATATCTTTTTGCTGTAAAACAGCATCTTCTTCCATTTGTCTTAATTTATTTAAATAATAAACTCTTTGGCTTTCAAGTTGAGATGAAATTATAGAATTATATTCACTCATAATATATTCAGATTTTTCTTTTGGATTCTTAAATATTTCATCTTGATTATTAACACTATTATTACCATTATTATTATTAAAATGATTTTCATTATTATTATTATCATTATTATTATTAAAGTTATTTTCATTATTATTATTACATATGATTGAATTTTGAATCCAAATATGAACAGGAGCATTTTTAGTAAAATCAAAAATAATATTATGTTTATCTCCTAAACCTTGAGTATAAATATGTCCAGTTTGTTTATAATGTTCATATCTATGATTATAACTTCCTCCTTCTTCACCACAACATATATGACCACATATTAAACACATCCATAAATCTTTTTCATTTAAACATTGTTCACAAGTTATTATATTAGATGGAGATAAATAATATCTACATAAAGGACATTTATCGTCTTCTAATTTAGTAAAACAATCTAAATGAAATGCATGTCCACATAAAACATATATTATTCCAGTTATATTTTTATTATTATTCATTGAATAATTATTTTCTAAATTTTCTATACATATTGTACATATTCTATTATCATCTACTTCTATATCTGTTATATTATTTATATTTTTATTATTTGAAGTATCTATTTCCATCTTATCTAAACTTGATTTCCTTTTTGAATTTGAATATATTTCATCAAATATTATTGTATCTACTTGAACAAAAAATAAATATTCATCTTCAATTGGATTAATTTTTGAATAATTATATGTGTTATAAAAAATATTACAATATTCAATGTTTTTAAATTCTAGTAATATATAATATATATTTGGTTTAGGTGATAAAAAAATTCTTATATTAGTTATATAAGAAATATAAGTTTGAGTAGCTTGAATAAATTCATTTATTGAGAATTTATTTTTTAAATTTATACAACATAATTTATTTGTTTTTATGAATTTATTATCTAAATTAAAATCCCAAATATATTGTTTAATTAATTCTAAATGTTCAATTTTATATTCTTTCTTATTTATTTCTTTATTATTATAAATATGAATATCAGTTTCAATACCTTTTATTGTACCTTCTATTATTTCATTTTCTGGATTACCATACCATATTTTTGATTCAAACTCTTCTTGAGTATATTTTAAATTTGTTTCATCTATCATTTTAATTGTTATATTTTTTTTGGTTAATAATATTTAATACAATTATCAGTATTTTTCAAAAATAAATTAATGGAAAGAAAAATTGCAAATGAACCAAAATTAAAATTAATTTTTTTATTTAGAGAATTGTTTCCTACAAACAATACATTTTATATTATATTTTTTTTCTTCAAATTTTATGGTTTAATTTTGACTACTCATAATTTAAAAGGTTATGAAAATATTTCAAAAGGAATAACATCAGTATCATCAATTTTTTCTAGATTATTATTTTATAATACAAATTTTAGATATTTAATAAAATCATATCCTGAAATATGTTTTATTATATTTATAATTTTAACTTTTTTTATAATTGGAATAATCATTGATTATCATTTCATAAATTTAATTTATAAAAATATTCATACAGTAATAGAATTAAATATAAGGAAAATAGGAAGATTTTATAAAAAAGAACCATATAAAATTATTACAAAAGTTTTAGTTTATTTTTATTTATTTATTCTAATTACTGGACAACATATTATAATTTATTTATCAGCGGGAATTTTTATTCCTTTTTTAAAATCAGATATAGAATCAAATCCAAATAAATATTCTCATGATATTAATTCCAATTATTTTACTCAATTTATAAATAAAAGTTCTATTCCAGTAACAATTTTAGCTATAATAAATATATTAAGTTGTATTATAATTTATTTGATTATTTTTTCTTTTATTAAAATAAATGATTCAAAAGCAATTTTTTCAATGTATGGAAAAAGTTTATTTAATAATAATAAAATAAAAATAATTACTTTTTTATCTTTTTTATTTCTTCCTTTTATAAGCGTTGCAAATATATATAATGAAAAAGAAAAACATCAATATAGATTAATTTTAAATATTTGTGCAGTTATTCTTTGTTCATTATATATTTCAATCAGTATTAAAAATTTTAATTCAAATAATAAAATAGTTCTTTTATTTAATAATTTTATTATTATTTGGAGTTGGTTTAGTGGAATTATAGAAATTTTATTATATTATTTTATAAAAAATGAAATAAATCAAGTATTTTCTTCAATAAAATTATTTCTTGAATTATTAAATTCAATTGGTCTTTGTTTATTTATAAATCATAAAAATAATCAATATTTTGAAAAAAATTTTTCACTTCATTTATTTCAAACAAATGAAAAGAACTTTTCAGTAGGAGAAATATTTATATTTATGAATCATTTAGAACAATATTTAAATAATAAAAATGATAGTTTTTTTAATTTATTTAGATTAATATTTAATCATAAAAAAGATTGTTTATATCCAAATTGTACTTGTTCAATAATAAAATATGAACATACTCAAAAATTAAATGTCATTCAAAATGGAGATAAAATTAAAAATCAAATTCATTTTGAAATAAATTCTTTACAATCTTCAATAACTAAAGAACAATTTATTATAATTGGAGAACAAGAAATAGTTAATAGAATCATGATTTTATTTAGAAAAAAAAATTTTGATGAATTAGATTTTTATTGTATTTGTCATGTTTATTATGTTTATTATTTTAAAAAAAATTTAAAATTAGCACTTTATTTTGCTGGACAATATTTTGAAAGTCAAATTAAATTTCATTTTTCTACTTTATATTATTTTTATGAAATTAAAAAACAAATTATTAAAGAAATATATTTTAAAAGAAAAACTCGTATAATAAGAAATGTTGAAAATGATAATTTTTTATTAAATCTTAAAACTTTTTATGATTTTACAACATTTATTTTAATGATAAAAAAAATATTAAAAAATTCTTGTGTTTATTTAGGAAATATTTTTAAATTTCAAAAAGAAGCAAATAAAACAAGTAAATTAAGTACAATCAATTATTCTTCTTTTCTTGAATTTTTACATTCATGTGGTTATATAAATCAATATAATCAAAAATTAAAAATAATGTTAAAAAATTATTATGAAAAACATCAAGATATAATAACAAATAAAGAATTATGTTATTTACTAACAAACTATTATTATTTAGTGTTTAAAAAAATTCCAAATGATGTTTCATTATATTTTGATTATCAATTTTCTTATAATTCAATATCAGAAGAAATAAATTATGATTATGAACCATTTTTCTTTAAATTTCCTTTAATAATAGGATTATCAAAAGCAGATAATTTTGAAATTCTTTTTATACATAATAAATTATGTGAATATTTATCTTTTTCAAAAGAACAAATTATAGGAAAAGATTTTCATAGTTTAATTCCTGCTGAAATTTCAGAAGCGCATAAATTAATTTTAAAACAATTTTTATTTATTCCAAATGCTGAATTTGAAAGAAAAGAAGGAATAATATTAAATAAAGATAGATATATTATTAACTGTTCTTTTAATTGTAAATTATTACCTAAATTTAAAAGTGAATTTTATATAATTGCAAATATAGAAATATTAAATTATAATACATCAACATGTTTAAGTTATTCTTTAATGTTAAATAATAATTTACATTTTCTATCAATTTCAAAAAGCTTTGAAGAAGAATTTTTTTTTAATTTAAAAATGTTTGAAACATTAAAAATAAATTTCTGTGATTTTTTCGGAGTTTCATTAACAAAATTAAAAAAAAGATTAAATAAGAAAAAGAGAAATTCAATAAATACAAAGAAAAAAATATTAAGAAATTTAATAGAAGAAAATAATTCAATTTCAATTTTAACAAATGTATCAAATGAAAAAATATTTATATATAGAATACAAAAAAATACAATAGATGATTTATTACATCAACCATTTGTGATAGAAGATAAAATTAAAAAAACTCAAATTTTAAATGGCTTACAAAATCTAACAAAAACAATAGATGAAATAGGTTTAGATATAGATTGGTATAATAGAGTTAAATGTTTAGGAGAAAGATTACAAATTTCAAATTTATTTGATTATAATTCAAATAATAATAATTTATTAACTAAAGAATATAATGATGATTTCTTTGAACAATTTAATATAAAATATACAATGAAAGAAATTGGAATTCATACTTATTATGTTGTTCAAATAATTGAATTAGTAGATGTTAATGAAGTTAAATATGAAACTGAAAATATAAAAAAAAAATTATCTCTTAATCCATCAAAAAAAGAAAGAAAAAGTATAATTAGATTAGAATTACAAAGAAATTTTGATAATATATTACAATCACAAAATAGTGAATTTAGTTTATCAAATAGAAAAGTTGTTACTAAAAATTCTCAAATTAGTTTAATGAAAAAATTTTCTGGTAATAAAAATCTTGAATATAATTCTTTTGATGTGAATTCTTCTTCTGGAGATTATAAAAAAAATAATAGTAATATTAATTTAAATAATAGTAATAATACTTTTACTCCATCTAAAAAAAATTATAAAAAAAAAATAATCAATAGAAAATCAATTAAAGACAATGACAATGAAGAAAATGAAATTATTACAGGAGAAAAAATGGAACTTTTAATTGAAGACATTCATTATAAACATGATATTTTTAAAATTTGTTTATTAAGTTTTTTTATTTGCTTATTTATTTTAGAATTAATAACAATCCATTTAAGAAAAAAAATCAAAGATAAAGGTAATAATTTTTTAAAAAATAATATTTATTTCCAAATGTTAAAAAATGATATTTATATTACTAGTTTAAGTTTACTTTATTTATGTGAAGAAATAACATATGATGAAAATATAAGAAAAACTATTACTTATCCAGTATTAGATAATAAAATTTCTATATTAAATCATTATTCTAAAGTTATGAAATATTTAGGTACTTTAAATATATATAGTGAAATGACTAATTTTTTTACTATTTTATATGAAGAAATTAATTTTGATATTATTAAAGAAGATTGGTCTGTTTATACTAGAAAAAGTGGTTTAATTGAAGAAATTAATATATTTCAATATTCTATTTCTTCTTTGGTTTCTAAAATTAATGAAGGAGAAAAAATTGATTGTAGATTAACCAGAATGTTTTTTAATCAAAATTTTTTAAATAAAACATTAAGAGAACAATTTTATGTTAAAGAAGGATCTCCTAGTGAAGAAGAGAATATATTTTTTTATGTTTTATATAATATTATTCAAAATTATAAACCTAAATTTCAACAATTATCAAATGAAATGAATAGAATTTTAATAAATTTAATAAATTCTTTTACCTATTATTATGTAATTGCTATAAATGTAGTTTTAATGTTATTACTTATAATAATCCTTATATTATATATTCATATGCTTCTATTAGATAAAAAGGAAATGAAAGTAATATTAAATCATTTATATGTCTTAGATTCTAATCAATTTAATTTTGAAAATAAAGTATTGTTATTTAAAGATATGATTGTAGAATTCACAGAAAAAAAAATAAATTTATTTGAAAGAGCCAAATTAGGTAAATTTTTTAAATATTATTCTTCAACATCAAATTTAAACAAAACAAAATCAAAAAATAAAGAAAGTTCATTTAAAATAGCAATGTTAAAAAATAATAATTCAAGTTTAGATATAATGTCTCAAGAGACTCCTCATACTAATTTAAGTAGAAAACCAATTAATGGGAATAAAAATAAAGAAAATGAAAATCAAGAAAATCAAGAAAATATACATGAATCAAAACCAAATTTATTACCTAAAACAATTATGTTAGGATATATATTTATTTCATTATTTGTTTTAATTCTTTTATTACTTTTAGGAATTAATATTTTTTCTTCTCTAAAGTCAAGATTAAATTTCATTAAATCAATTATATTATGTTTAAATTTCTTAGAAAGATTACCAAGAGCTATTGAATTAATGTTATATTCTCATTTAAGTGTTATAGCAGGAAATCCAAAATTAATTAAAGGAAATGGTTTAGAATATTATAAAACTATAATAGATGAATATTTAAATTATTATAATTATGAATTAGAATATGAAAGAGCAAGTCAAATTGAGAGTTTATCTGATTCTTATTATTCAAATATATTTTTAGAAAATATTTTAATTAAAGTTAATATAGATAAATTTATAGCTCATCCTATAAATGCTCTTAATCATATTAAGGATTGGGCAATTAAATTTAATACTTTTCAATATTTTTGTTTGTTTGCTTCTTTAGGACAAGAAATTTATACACAACATAATTATAAGTCAATTCAAGATTTTTATAGATATGTTAATTTTTTTGTGGAAGAATGTTATAAAGGAAATTCAATAATTAATGAATATGGTTTAGAAACTGAATATAATTATTTTTATCAAGAATTAACTAATTTATATAAAGATTATTATGTGGATTATTTAAATGAAAATTCAAAAGAAAAATTTTTAAATAATGAAGATATATCAAGAATAGTAAAAGATATTGTAATTCCTTTTGGATTTGCATATAATTCTTTTGCTTATTGGATGAAAAATGATTTAAAACAATTTATGTTACATATTGGAAAAATAAATGATTATTATCTAGAAATTATATTTATTACTAGTTTGATAATGTTTGTTGTCATATATATAGTAATTCAAAATATGAATGATGAAACTAAAACATTATTATTATTTTTTTCAAAATTATTTTAAAAGTAATCTTATTTTTATCTTAATTATCCTGTAAAGTAATTTTTATATTAATGGGTTTTTTAAATAATTAAATTTATAAATATTACATTTTTTTATAAAGTTTAATAGAACAAATGGAATTAATATACAAAGCAAATTAATTTTATTTTTGAAAAAATATAAAAATCAAAAAAATAAAAAATAATTTAAACTAATGGAATAAATTAAATAAAAATAAATGTCTAATCAAAGTGAAATAGAAAAGTTAATTTTAGAAATAGAAAAATTTATTCCTAGTAATAATAATATAAATTTTATATTGGTTTTGTTAAGAATATTGCCAATTTTCTTAATATGTCATGATTGGAACATTCATTATAAACATTCAATAACATATTTTATTTCATATTATACAACATTACCTTTAATTCATCAATCAAATGCTAAAAATATTGCATTTTATTTAGTTTGTATATTTTTTATTATAGCAATTATAAATATAATAATATTCTTTAAATTATATTCTCAATTAAAAGAATATGGTAAATTAATTCATCCAAAACTAGCAGAAGTTAATATTCAAATAATGTATTTTATAAATTTTATTTTTTCTCCTTTTATTTTTATGATTTCTACTGAAAATTATTTTTGTACTCCAATTTATGATAAAGAATCCTCTTATAAATTAATTAAAGGTTATGAAGATGATTGTAGAGATTATAAAAATATTATAATAATAATCATACAAACTTTTTTATTTATTTGGAATATTATTTTAAATATAATATTTAGTTGCTTAACGGCAAAACCACTTTGTTTTACTTCTTCTTTTGTTGTTTCAAAATTAAATGAAATAAAAGTTAAATTAGCTTTTTTCCCCTTGTATCAAATTGTTTTAGTTTTTGATTATTATTTACCTTTTAAAATATGTACTTTTATTAGAATATTTGCAAGAGGGATTTATATTATATTTTTTATTAATTTAATTATTCATGAGTCTAAAAATTTTTATACTGATTTTAATATTAGATTTATTTTACTTGTTATATATTCAATGAATTTTATTTCTTGTATAATAGAATATATATTTTTATTTGATTTAAAAAATAATTTAATAATTTTACAAAAAAATGGAACGATAGTTGTTTTTAAAATACTAATGGAAATTTCATTTGCTCTTTTAATAATTCAATATATAAATTCAACTGAAAGAAAATATACTCTTCAAGTTTTTAAAGGAAAAATATGTTTAGATTTTCCATATGAATTACTTAATAAAATATTTTATATATTTAATCATGTTGAAAGAAAAATAGGAAATGATTTATTATATGAAATAATAGAAAATTTTGATTCAATTTATCAAACTCATTTAAAAGAAAATCAATGTTTAAAAATAAGTGGATTAAAATGTTATTGTAAGAAATTTACTTATGATAATTTCCTTAAACAAGTTGATGATTTTTTAGATTCTATAAGAGATATTAGAGAAGGTGCAAAACCAATAAAAAAATTATTAAAAAATAAATTTCCAGTGATGTATAGATATTTAGAATATTTTATTAGAAGTGAAATAATTAAAAATAAAAATAATACAAATCAAGCTTTTTTTATTTTAGCTCTTGTTTTATTTTATATTATATTTGATAAAAATTATAATAAATCACTTTTTTATGTTGAAGAATTTTCAAATACTAAATTTTATAAAGAAAATAAAATAGTTAGGTTACAAACAAAATTAATTAAATTAGTTATATTAGATGATTATAAAAACTTCTTTATTTATTCTCCAGAAAAAGAAAATAAAAAACACACTGAAAATTCTTTTCCAGAAATGTATAAAATTTATTCAAAATTAAATGATAAAATAAGTATTGAAAATAATTTAATTACAGTATTGAAAAATTATATTTATTCTTTAACTCAATATAAAGAAAAAGATTGTACTTTAAATGAATGTATTGACTTAATGAAAAAGTTTAGAAAATCATTAAATATATTAAATACTTCTTTAACAAATATTTATTCTAAAAATCCAATAAGTTCTTATCATTTATGTGCTAAATTAACTTTATTTTATAGTTTTTTTTATTTAGAAATCCCAAAAAATTTATCAATATGTTATAAAAATATTTTTGAAATTGAATGCACTCAAGAAAATTTTTCAACTTTAATAATAAATACATATAATAATAGAAATAATTGGAAATTCACAATTGAATATTCTTCTGATGAATTATGCTCTAAATTAGGTTATTGTTTATATGAATTAAAAGGAAAAGAAATTAATGAATTATTTCCAGATTCTTTGAAAAAATGTTTTGAATATATTATTTTAGAAAAAATTAGATTAGGAATTGTTCAAATTTTATTAAGAGAAATTGTTCTTGTTAATAAAGAAAAATATGCTTCTTTATTTGATATGGTTGCAATTGTTATTTTTACTGGAGATAGTTTAAAATTATTTATGAAAGTTTATCCTTATAATTACAAACAAACGAATAATATGAATAAAAAAAAAAAAGAAAATAAATACAAAGCTAAAAAAAATCAAAAGAAAAAAAAAAATAATAAAGAAGAATGTTTTTCTTTTATTAATAAAAATGGTAAAATTATAGCAATAAGTAAATATTTTGAGGCATTTTTTTGTTTGAATTTAAATACAATAAAAAAATATAAAGTAAATTTATTTAAGGATATTTTAAAAATAGAAAATATAAGAGAAAGAGATATAATAAAAAAAAATTTAGCACAAGTTTATGAAAATATTGCAGAATTAAATTTCAATTTAATGCAAAATTCTTCTAATGAAGAATTTTCAAGACCTTATAAAAAAATAAAAAAATTACAAAAAGAAATATTAAGAAATATAAATACTAATCTAATATGTAATTATGAAGAAAGAGAACTTGCAAAAAATGAAAGAGAATTTAAACAATATTATTTTGTTTGTTTTAATATTGAATTTGAAAATAAAATAATGAGTTTTGAAGATTATTTTAAAACTGAAGCTAATAAAACTGGTTTATTATCTTTACAATCTAATACAAAAATAGGAGATATTGTTCTTGGAATTGAAAAAAATAATATTAAAAAAACTAAATTTGATTTAAATATGAATCAAAATGAAGTTTTAAATAAAATAAGACAAATTCAAATTTTATCAATTAAACAATTAATTGCAAATTATAATATTAATATTAAAGAAATATTACAATTGAATGAACAAGAAGAAGATGAATTTAATGAATATAATAATATAGTAGAAAAAGAAACAAATAGATTAATATCTTCAACTTCAAATAATAAAACTAGTAATTCTCAATTAATTTCAATAGATAATTTAGAAACATTTTTTAGAATAAGAATGGATGAAAAATATCAAGAAATTGAAAGAAAGAAAAATATTCAACCTTTAAAATATAACATTTATTTACAAGTTTTTATTTGGCTTTTATTCATTATAATTTTTATAATATTACAAACATTTACAATAATAATTGAAAGAAAACATAATAAAAAAACTAGTATTTTAACTGATATATTAATAAATTCTTTAATTGCAAGAAATATAATTTATTCTTTTATTTCTTCTTTAATTTCAATGCAATATATTGCAAATCATTTACAAAATGATACTATAATTGATAATGGATTTACTAATACAATTGAATTTCATAAAAATAGAATTAATGAAAAAATAGAAGATTATTTATTTTATTATAAATTATTTGAAAGACAAGAAAAATATTTAGTTGATTATAATGAACAAGAAATAATAAATATTTTTTTCACTGAATTAGATTATATTTCTGTTAAAAGTGATAATTTAATTGTTAAAGATTCTTTACATTCAATTTTATCTTCTTCTCATTTAAATGCTTATGAAGTTATTGAAAATGAAATTGAAGCATTTAATTTTAATGTTTCTTATTATACAATTGAAAATAGAAAATTATTAAATGAAAGTGCTTTTTTTCAATTTGTTTTTGATAATTATTTTTGTAATGGAAAATATACTTGGGATGAAATTGATAATCTTATATTTTTTGATATTAAACATGATTCTCATACAATTATTATTTATATTTATATAATCAATATTGTAAATGGTGTTTTAATGATTGTTGTATTTGTTTTTCAATCATTTTTTTTTAATAAATTTACTAATCAAATTTATGCAAAGTATTATATAAATTATAATTACCTTCAGTTTTTTAATAATTTATTATTAAAAAAAGCAAATATAATAAAAGAATTTATTGATAATACAGCATATGAAAAATTTTACAAACTGAATTATGAAAAATTAGATTTTACAAATAAATATGATGACAATAATATTTTCAAAAACAATTATATAAGAATAAACAATAAAATACCAATGGTAATAAAACCATATAATATTCAAATAATAAAAAACGAAGATCCATCAAGAGAAAATTCATTAACATTTTTAAATTTTTCAAAAATAAGTGTAAATAATTCAAATAATACAATTATTCAAAATATTAACCAAATAGAAGAAAAAAAAAAGAAATATATGATGGAAATACCAGTTGATTTTTTTTCAAATCATCATAATAGTTATGCTCCAATTATCAAACATAAAACGCCTAAACAGAGTAATTCAAGCGTTTCAAAATTTTCTCAAGGTAATGAAAATAGTGAAATGAATAATAATAAAAATAATGATAATCAGAATAATACTCAAAAAAAACCAACTTTATTTAAAATAATGAATAATAAAAAAAAAAAACAAAAAAAAACAAAAAAAAAGTTTTTCACTGGAAAAGATACAACAAATGATAATTTAAATAGTTCTTCAAATTTATCTAATTTAAATAATCTTAAAAATGATTCTTTAAATTTATTAAGAGAAATAAATAAAATTTCTGATAAAAAAGAATTGCAAAAACCCAAACAATTTATAATATATATAATATTCTTTTCAATATCTTGTTTTTTTATAGTATTATTTTGCATTATTAATGATTTAGTAATTCATAGAAGTTTAAATGAAAATGTAATTTTTACAAAAACAATAAAAAATACAATTGAAATACCAAATTTAAGAATGGAAATTTTTTTAATATATGCAATTATACTTTTAAAAGGAGAAATAATAACTTTTGAATATAAATCTCATGGTTATTTAAATAATTTTCATGAATTGAATTATTTGAATGATATAATAACTCATGATATTTTAGAAGAAGCTTTCTTAAAATACAATGTCATTGATGATTATATTTTTAAATTTTTACAAACCAATAAAAAAAAATTTATGAATTTATATTCTTTCATTTCAAAATTAAAAACTGAAGAAGCTTGTGATAATACTTTTAAGTATTATTATAAAAATAAAGAAGTATTTGGTTATAATCAATTTAATCCATATAATAAATATAATGAAGATGAATTAATATTAATATGTAAAAATATTTCAAAAGGTATAAATAATAAAGGAATAAATACTGCAATGGAAAGTTTAATTATTTCAATTAAAAGTAATTTTTATGAATTTAAAGATGATAAATTTAGAGAAGATAATTTAACTTCAAGAATTGAAAGTTCTTATTTTGTTTCTTATCAATTACAAGTTGAACATATATTAAATAAAGTATTAGTTGATGTTGTAATTTCATGGAAAATAGATAATCAAATTGCAAAAGAAAAATTAACTAAATATATTATCATTTTTTATGTTTTAATTATGACTTTAATTTTAATTATTTTAGGATTTTATCTTCTTTTTTTCCCTTTTAAAACTTTAAAAGAAAATGATGTAATTAATGATGTTGAATCTTGTTATTATAATACTATTATATATTAAATAAGAATAAAGAAATAATTTCTTTATTTCTGTAATTAATATGAAAATATATAATAATATTATTATATATATTGTTTTATAATGTTAAATTTAATTAATAGATTTAATATATTATTTCAATCAAAAAAAAAATATATATAATAAAAGTAAATACAAATTTAAAAAGACTAAAAAAATCAATTACTTATAATAAAGTTTTAATCATCCAACAATATCATTCATACTTTTATTTTTCTTAATTTTCTTTTTCTTCTTTTTAAAAATCTTATTATAAATACCAAATTCAGAAAAACTTTCATAAGCCCCTGGACCAGGATTATTATTAATATTATAATAAGAACCATGTCTAGAAAAAATAGTTCTTCCTAAATTACTTTTAAATCTCGAATCAAAAATTTTTTTTCCTCCATTAATTAAATCTTCCATTTTATAAGCATTAGGACCAGGAATATTATTTTTATAATTTTTCATTCTACTTTCTTTACTAAAACTAACAAAAGGAAAATTAATATATTTACTATTAAAAATACTTCTTTTATAAATATTATTATTATATGAACCAGGACCAGGAAAATTTTCAATAATACTATAATTTTTAAAATCATATTTCCTTTGAAAAGTATATTTAGGAGCATCATCACCAAAATTATTATTAATATTATATTTACCTGGACCAGGTGAACAATCATCTTTAATTTTATTATATTTACTAACACCAAAAGAATAAGTAGGTCCTGAATTTTTATCAAATAAACGAGAAATATGATAAAAAGGAGCATTATAATTTTTTCCTTTTGTAAAATCACTTTTATTTCCATAACCTAATGATGTTCCTCTTTTTGAAAGAAGTGAAGGGAGAGAATAATAAAATGTTAATGACGTATTTAAATTTATTGGTGAGGAAAAACGCTTAGATTTAGGAAAAGAATACATTTGCTTTGATATTGAATGGTTTAATTGATTGTTCGATATCAATACTCCTGTTATGTCTTTTGTTGAGTTAGAAAGATTCATTTTTTTACGTTTTTTTATTTAAATTATTAAGTTTTTATTAATATTCTCAAATTTTTTTATTTAAATTATTATGTTATAAAATAAAATTTTTTTTTATTGTTTTTCATTTCAATTAGTATTTAAATAAAAATTTGAAAATAATAATATTTAAAAAAATGGATAAAAAACAAGAAGAAGATAATCAATTATTTAATAAAAAATTATCAGAATTAACAAAAATATCCCAAACAACTCAATTAGATTATTTTTTCGATGAAAATTATTGTGACATAAAAGACCCAATAAGTAATCAATGGAAAACAGGATTAATAATTGAAAGAGATGATGATGATGTTCAAATAAAATTTTTAAATTCAAACACAAATAAAAATATATATAAATTTAATGTTACAAATTCAAATGATAAGGAAATTGCTTTATTTAGAAAATTCACATCTGAAGAAAGTGAAAATTTTAATTATAATTTTATTAAAGTTAAAGAAAATTCCATTACAAATACATTAATTTTTGAAGCAAAAGCTATGATAAAAGTTTTAAGTGAATTGAAAGATTATTCGAATCAAACTTTAAATGATAATTTTTCTTCTCCATTAGAAATGATACAAGATATTCGAGGAAAAATTTATTATACTTTTTTAAATATTATTAATAATAATTTTCAATTTGAATATGAAATGATGGAAAAAGCAAAAGAAAAAAATAAAAATAAAAAAAAGAATAATAATGAAGAAGAAGAAGAAGAAGACTTTAATTTTGAAAGTGATATAAATATAGAAGATGTAGGAAATTTATTAAATGATTTTTTAAATTTTTCAGTTAAATTTTTAGAATGGATTAATTCTCATTCATATATAGGAAAATTATTAACATTTAATTATAATTTTATATTATATGATAAAGAATGTGCTTTTTTTTCATCTTTATGTGAAATCACTTCTATTTTAAGTCAATTATTCAAAGAAAATAAATTTTTTCAAACTTATAAAGAACCAATTTCTCAAATTTTAAAAGAATGGGGTTTAGAAAAAGTAGATTATAAAATAAGTACAACTTTATATAACATAACTAAAAATAAAGGTATTGATAAAATTATGACTGAAATATTAACAAATAATACTCAATCATTTTTTGTTTTTGAACAATTATCTAAAATATTATCTGCAAGTGGACTTATTTTATTAGAAAATAGATTAAATATATATGATTACTATTCAAATAGAATAAAAAATTTAACAATAAATGAACAAAAATTTATTTCTTTTAATGACATTCAATATTATTGTGATAAAATAAGAAGATTAATAGATTCTGTTGTTATTGATGATAAAGATGAAAAAAATGTTGATTCTATTCATTTACAATTTTTATATAATTTAATTTCAAGTAATAACCTTCCTTTAAAAATTAAAGGTATTAGTTTATTATCAAAAATGATAAATGAAAATTTAATTGATAATGATAGATTAGTTAAATTTATACAAACTGTTCATTTAATAAGTGCAATAATTTTAGGAAGTAACATTCATGAAGAAATATTAAAAAGATCATATCATATTTTTAGTTTTGTTTTAAAAGACCCAAAAATAAATAATACAAGAATGATATCAACATTATTTAAAGAATTAACAAATAAAAATAATAGTATAGCTGATGAAATAAAAGATATATTAATGAAAATATCATTATTTTATAATGAAAAAATTCAAAATTATTTATTTGATGAAATATTAAATAAAATTAATATAAATGATTTTACAAAAGATTTAATTGATATTATTGAAACATCAACAATAAACACAAAAAATGAAAAAGGAGTGAATTTATTATGGAGAATAATAAATGAAAATGAAAAAAGTGAAATAGTAGATCAAAGTATAAATTCATTAAGTATTGTTTTTAAAAATAAAATATTTGATAAAAATTTAGTTGAAAAATATTTGATTGCTTCAGAAGATAAAATTGAAAATGAAGATAATGTTCAATGTATGAAAGTATTTAAAACAATTATTCAAATTTATGGTGAAGAATTAAAAAATGAAATTCAAGAAATGGATTCTAAAAAAAATTTAATGGATATATTAATTAAAAATTGTGAAGTATATATTAAAAGTAAAGATGAAACTAAACAATTAAGTTTATATAGTCAATCAATTAATATTGAAATAAGATTACAAATTATTTTTTTTATTTATGATATTCTTCATAAAAAAAATAAAGAAGAATTTAAAACAACATTAACTTCATTATGGAAAATTTTTGTATTAAATGAAAATTCAAAAGATTTAGATAAAAATATTATTAGTAGATTTATATTTAATCATTTTAATTATTTTGAAGAATCACAAAATTTAATGGAATATGTTTTTAATAATATAATAATCAATGAAGAAAT
This sequence comes from Isotricha intestinalis, assembly GCA_023807065.1. Taxonomy (NCBI): domain Eukaryota; phylum Ciliophora; class Litostomatea; order Vestibuliferida; family Isotrichidae; genus Isotricha; species Isotricha intestinalis. The sequence continues at coordinate 32,858 of JAJJLU010003671.1, forward strand.
GAATCCTCCAGAAATAATAAATTATAATATATTTGCTTTATTTAATAAATTTTTTGATAATGTTAATTCATTAAAAAATAAATTTACATTTGTTGGAAATTATAAAAGAATTAAAAATGTAGATGATTTAGAAGGATTTGAATTTTTTTGGAAAATATTAAAAGTTACAAAATGGGAAAAAGTTAAAAGAGGAATTTCTACTTATTTAATTAATTTATGTTTAAATCCAGTTAATTTAAAAAATAAAGATGATTGTGTTTCTATGTGGAAAATTTTTTATAATAGAATTTATAATTTAATTAAAAAAAATAATGGTAATGAAAATATTACTATTAATAATATTGTTTATTTTCTTCAAAAATTTGTTACATTTGTTGATAATGATAATAAACAAATTTGTGTTATTGATGAAAAAAAAGAAAAATATCCTTTTACTGTTAATTTTATTTTATCTTCTCAAAATATTAGTAAAAAAATTCCTGTAAATTTAGAAACAGATTTAATAATTAATTTAAAAGAAAAAGCAAGTTATTATTTTAAAATTCCATTTAAATTAATTGAAATAAAAATAAGAAATGAATTAATTTCTTTTCAATATGAAGATGATGATAAATTATTTAGTTCTTTTATTAATAGTAAAAACAGTAATTCTTTAGAAATTGAAGTAAATGAAATTCCAAATAAGATTTATACTTTAGAAAATAATCCTAAAAAAATGATTTTAGAAAATGAAAATATTTTTAATGAATTATTTTATTTGTTATCAAGTTATAATAAATATAATAAAAATTCTGATCTTGATTATAATTCAATTAATAATTTAATATATTATTATCCTGTAGGAAAACAATTATTAAATCAAATAACTGAATTTAAATTTTGGGAAATTTTAAAAAATGATTCTTCCATTTATTCTCAAAATTATTTAATTAAAATAATCAAAAGTAAAATATTAGATTTAAATTGGTTAACTGATTTAAAAAAAGATCAAAAATAAAAAGATTATTTTTAAATATCTTTCAACAATTTACAATAAATGAAGAAAATATAAATAATATAAATCAAATTGAATATGCTTGTTTAGAAAATTTATTATTTTTAATTGATAAATCTTGTGATGTTATTGGGAATACTCCTTATTATGATATAATAACAAAATGTTTTGAATTATTATATTTAATTTATTCAAATAAAACAGAAAAAATATATTGTGAAGGAGTAATAAATTCAATATTTACTTTTTTAAATAATAATTTAACTGAAGAAGTAAATAATATTATAATGAATAATAAAAATGATAATATTCATAAAATCACCACAGAATGTTTATTATATAGTAAAATAGATATAACAAATAAAATTAAAATTTTTCAATTTTTCACTGAAAATAATTTTAAAATGGAAACATATATCAGTATTTTAAATTATATGTTAGATACGAATTTATTAGATGAAATAGAAAAAAATAAAAATTTATTTGATGATGCATTTTTTAATTCTTTAACAATGTTATTAAAAAAAATAAAATTAACACCAGAAACATTAAAAAAAAATAAGAGAGATATGTTATTTAATTTAAATGAATTAGTAGATTTTATAATAGAATATGTTTATGGAGGAATAGAAAATGGAGTTGATAATGAAAATATATTATATGGTTATTTACAAATAATAAAACAATTATGTTTAGATAATATTGAAATATTAAATAAAATAAAATCAGATTCTAATTTTTTTTCAAAATTATTTATTGATTGTTTATTTGAAACTCAAATATGTAATTTAAATAAAAACTTAAGAACAATAACATATGAAATTATATTAATTTTAAGTATAGATCATGATAAAAATACACAAAAAATAATTGAAACATTATCAAATTATCATAATTTAAATTTTTGGAGAAGTAATTCAATTTATGATTGGAATTTAGTTCCTTCACCAGAAAAAAATAAAATAAATTTAACAGGATTAATAAATTTAGGAATGACATGTTATATGAATTCTTTATTACAACAAATTTTTATGAATATAGAATTAAGAGAAAATATAATTAATAATAATACTATAAAAGATAATCAAATATTTCTTAATTTACAATTACTTTTATCTCAATTAAAATTTTCGAATATGAATTATATAACTACTAAAAATTTTTTCGATAAAATGACTAATTATGAAGGAACTTCTTTAAGTAATTTTGTTCAAATGGATGTGGATGAATTTTTTAATTTATTAATTGATAAATGTAATTGTGAAGATTTTAAAAATAATTATGAAGGAAATATTTCAAATTCATATATTTGTCAAGAATGTTATAATAATTCTACTTCAATTGAAAGTTTTAATGCTTTAGATTTACAAATTAAAAATAAACCTAATTTAAAAACTTCATTAGATAATTTTTTTGATGGAGAAATTTTAGATGGTGATAATAAATATTATTGTTCTAAATGCCAAAAAAAAGTCCAGGCTGAGAAAAAAACTTATATTCAAAAGTTACCAAAATGTTTGGTTATTGTTTTAAAAAGATTTGATTTTGATTATGAAAAAATGATAAAATATAAAAATAATGATTATTATGAATTTCCATTTGAAATAAATATGAATGAATATACTGAAAATAAAGAAAAAGATTATATTTATGATTTAAAAGGATTTATTGTGCATAAAGGAACTGCTGATTGTGGTCATTATTATTCAATAATAAAAAATAATGATAAATGGTTTGAATTTAATGATATTAATATAAAAGAATTTGATATTAAAAATTTAGAAAGAGATGGTTTTGGTTATTCTGAAGATATGACAGAAAATAAAAGTGCATATTTACTTTTTTATTATTTAAATGATGGAAATGAATATATTGAAAAAATTAATAGTATTGATGATATTAAAGATAAATCTATTGTTAAAGAAATTAATGATGAAAATCATAAAAATACAGTTAATAGAATTATATTTACTGATGAATATTGTTATTTTGTTCAAAATTTTATTATTCATCATAACTCTAATTATTTGACTGAAATTTTTAATAAGCATTTTATAACTAAAAATAATAATATTGAAAGATATCCTTTAAAAAGGGAAGTTGATGATATTATTAATTCAAATATTGATAATTTATTACCCAAAATTATAAATATTGAAAATAATTTTAAAAAGCCTTTTGATGATTTATTTGTTATTAGTAAATTTTACATTAAATATTTTTTAACTATTGGTATGAGACTAAAGAATAAAGAATATATTCCACAAATGATGGATATAAGTAAAGCTTTATTAAATTCTTCTTTAGGAGCTTGTAAATGGATTATAAATAATTTTTCTAACATTAAAGTTCTTGAAGAATTTCTAATTAAAAATCCTCTTTATGATATGAAAATTTTAATACTTGGAATTTTATATTCCGCATTGATTAATTTAAATAAAGAAGAAAAAAATAAAAAAATTATTCATAATTTTATAAATATAATTATTCATATTATAAAGAGGAAATTTGATGATTATAAATTCAACGAAATTTCTCCAATTTATATGGTTTTAGTTAAATTTGTTTCTTTTGGTGATGAATCTTATAAATATTTAGAAAGTGTTGATATAATAAATATAATTAGACAATTTTTTTATACAAAACATAATCAAGATTCAACAAATCAATTAAATTCATTTAAAATAGATTATAAAGAATTTATTGAAGAAAATGAATTTAATGTAATAAATAATTATAATACAATTAATAATAATACTATTGAAAATTCTTCAAATTTAATAATTTTATTATGTAAATTTATTATATGGAATAATTCTTATATTTCAATTTTTAAAGATGATACTTCATTTAGTTCTTCAATAATTTTAGAAAGTAATGATAGATTATGTGTAGCTCATTTAAAACATATTTTTAAAAAATTTATAAATGATAAAGATATATTAAAAGTAGTAAATGAGTCTTTAATTCCTCTTTTATTAAATGTGATTCAAATAAGTGAAGATAGTGAGTTATATTATTTAATTTATTTCTTTGATTATTTATGTACATTAATACCCATAAATGATAATAATAATAATGATCTTTTCATAACATTAAAAAAATATTTTAATATAATAGAACTAAATAGTCAATATTATTTATATACATATTTCAATATAAAAAACTTAGTATATATCTTTAAAAATTATTTTAATAATAATCCTGATTTAATAAGTAAATGCGAAGATGATATAAAAAAATGTATTCAATGGTTAATTGATAATCCTTTTCCTCCTTCTTATTATCCAAGTACTACAACTCAATTATATAGAAATAAAAAAGTAGATTATAATAAAATTAAAGTTAATGGATTACAATATCAAATGTTTATTATTGAATATAAGAAAAAATCAAATCAAGTTAAAGACAATCTAATTAAAATATTAGAAGGTAAATTTGATGAAGTTATTGAAGACCCCGAACAAATAATTTGGACTAATGAAAAAGATTATACTAATTTTAAATTTTCAGTTGGTGATTTTATTAAAGCTAATGCTCAAGATGGAAATGTTATTAAAGTTTTAGATGAAATGTTATTTTTATATTATAAAGATAATAATGGAAAAATTATTAAGAGTGGATGGTTGTATACATGGTCCAGTATTGATTTATTAAAGTTACATTTGAAAAATGATAATGTTTAAAAAAATATAAATATTTTTTTTCTAATTAAATTAAAGTTTATTTTAATAAAAAGAATATATTAAAAAGATAATAACAATTATTTATTTATAAATTTTAATTTTCAGAAATAGAAACCCTCTCTTAAATTTAATTTTTTAGAGTTATAAAAAAATTTTTAACAAGACCTTGCCACTTAATAATTTCTTTCTTTATAATATATTTTTTATTACAATAATAATTGTCTATTTTTTAACCTACATTTTTAGTACAAACACGTAACTATTTTTGAAAAATATTTAAAGTTTTTCAAAATAGGGAAGGTTATTTCAAAATGAATAAAGCTTATTCTTTTTATTTAAACGGAAAGCCTTTAAATGCAAAAAAATTTAAACCAACAGAAACTTTAGATAATGTCAGAAAATCTTTAAAGAATAAAATTGATTCTACCATCATTTTTGTAAATAATGAAATGCCAATTGATATTAATGATGAAAGTGAGTTTAGTATACAAGAAATAGAAGACAATGGAAAAGTTTATTTAAAAAATGATACATCAAATTTACAATCTTTTAAAATTTATTTAAATCAACAATTATTAACACAATTTATGGGTAAAGAAGATGATAAGATAATAAATATAAGAAAAAAATTAGGAAATACAATAAGTTCTGGAGCTCAATTTTTAATGAATAATGATACAATAATTGAAAAAGAAGATGAAGAAGGAGAAGATGGATTTACAATATCTGATATTCAAAAAGATAATATTATTTATATTATAGATGAAAATAAAAAAGAAAAAAAAGAAGAAAAAAAAGAAGAAAAAAAAGAAGAAAAAAAAGAAGAAAAAAAAGAAGAAAAAAAAGAAGTAAAAAAAGAAGAAAAAGAAGAAAAAGAAGAAAAAGAAGAAAAAGAAAATAAAGAAAAAAAAAGAAATAATGAGAATATTAAAAATAGCAATGATGGTAAAAATAAATATATATTATTTGATGAAAACAATAAAAAAATTTGTACTATTAATTTCTCACCTGAAACTCCACTTTATTTAATTAGAAAAGAATTAAAAAAAACAATTGAAAACTTTCAGAATATAGTTTTTTTGAAAGAGAAAAAAGAAATTTCAAAAGAAGAAGAATTTGAATTAGAAATTCAAGAAGTTTCAGAAGATGGTATATTATTTATAAAAAAAAAATCTAATAAAACAAAATCTAATAGTGATGAAGAAGAATCAACAGAAATCTCTGATGATAAAGAAGATTTAAAAAAAAAAGAAAAAAATTATTATTTTGAAATTGAAAATGGAAATAAATTTATGAAAATTTTAGATCCAAATGAAAAATTATCAATAATAAGAATTGAAATAAAAGATCAAATGACAGATGAAATGGTATTTGTTCATAATGGATTTGAAATAAATCAAAAAGATGAAGATCAATTTTCATTATCTTTAATAGAGGATAAATCAAAAATAAAAATAAAAAAATCAATGAAAATAGTGAATAATAATGAATTAACAGCACCAGTTCCAATAATATACAATAAACCAATAGCAGGGAGTAAATTTATCAAAGAAGAAAATGGAGTGAAAATATATAAATATCCAGAAATTAAATTTAATGATGAAGAAGAAGTAAGAGCAATAAGTTTAATGGTAGTAGGTCAAACTGGAAGTGGAAAAACAACATTATTAAATAGTTTTGTTAATTTTTTATTAGGAATTCAATTAGAAGATGATTTTAGATATAAAATTATTTTTGAAGAAAATGATCATGATCAAAGTCATAGTATAACTAAAAATGTAATGGTTTATAGAATTGCTTCTCATAATAATTATCCTCCTATGAAAATTATAGATAGTCCTGGTTATGGAGATACAGAAGGAATTAAAAGAGATTATCAAATTACAGAATTAATTAAACAAAAATTTGAAAAAGAAATTGATAGTATTCATGCTATTTGCTTCGTTGCTCAATCTAGTAATGCTAGACTTACTGTAAATCAAAAATATATATTTGATAGTATAATTAATTTATTCGGAAATGATATTGCTGAAAATTTTATTATTATGATGACTTTTTGTGATGGTCAAGATCCCTAATTAAAAAGTGCTTTATTATCTCCTGAATCAAATTTAAAAGAAATAATTAGTTTAATCAAATATCCTTGGTATTTAAAATTTAATAATTCTGCAATATTTGCTTCTAATAAAGATAAATTTAATGAATTGTTTTGGAAACTAGGAATGGAAAGTTTTCAAAGAATTCATTAAAAAATTATTATCTTTAACTCCAAAATCTCTAACTTTAACTAAAGAAGTTTTAAATAAAAGAAAGCAATTAAATACCACAGTTGAAGGATTGATTCCTCAATTAAATTTAGGATTAAGTAAATTAGATGGTGTAAGACAACAATTA
>JAJJLU010003672.1:0-39732 GCA_023807065.1 Isotricha intestinalis
TCTTCAATCTCTTCTGGATTTGGAATTATTGATAATGTTTTTGATGAAATGTATACTGTCTCACCGTAGTATATGTTGTTGTTTGGGAATTTGTAAGATTTAAAATTCGTTTTATCTAATTCTGCGAAGTCTTCTGTTGTGTACATTTTTTTTTAAAGTTTTTTTTTTTATATTTTAATTATTATTATGAGGGAAAATATATTTTTTAATTTTTTATTTTTTCTTTTTTTATTGATTTTAAATAATATAGTTTTATTATATCTATTATTTTTTTCATAAACTTCTTTACTTTTTAATTATCTTTCTTTTCAATTTTAATGAATTAATTCTCATGTTTTATAATTTTGTTATAATAATATTTATAATCTTTTAAAAATATCATTGGTTAACTTTTTTCATTTTTATTATATTCTTCTTTAATCTACTTATAAACTTTTTAAATCCAAGAAATTTGTTTTGATAAAAATCTTTTTTTTTCATAATAATTTCTATTCAAATTGTTATCATTGAATTTTCTTTTTTATTTGTTTGTATTCATTGAGATATTCTTCTAAATAAAGATTTAGTTTTCTCAATTTCTTATTTTCTTATTAATAAAATTTCCAATTCTCTTTTTGATTGATTTAAAAATTTTCATTTTTTTTCATATTTCTTTAATATTTCTTTTCTAAATGTTTTTCTAATATTGTTCTGTCTAAAATTAATTCTTTACTTTTTCTTTTGTTTCAATTAAAATATCATTTAAATATTTATTTGAAGAAATTAAATTTTCATTTTCATTTTTTTTTTCTAATAATTTTTCTTCTAAATGTTTTATATCATTTTCTTTATTAGAAAGTAAAATTTTATTTTCTTCAAATTTATTTGAAATTTCTTCTAATAATTTTTTACTTGAATTTATATCACTTATTAATTGATTATTCTCATTATCTGTTATTGCTTTATCTTTTAATAATATATTATATTTATCTTTTATATCATTTAATTCTTCTAAATTTTTTCATAAATTATTTATTTTTTCTTCTTTTAAAATTTTCATATTTTCATTTTTTACTTTTTCACTTTCTAATAAAGCTTTATTTAAAATTTCATTATTTTGTAATATATTATTATATTCATTATTAATATTTTTTAATTGATTTTCAATTTCTTTTTTTGAATTTAATATTTTAGAATTTTTTTCTTGTAAATCATTTATTTTTACTTTATAAGATGCAATTTCATTTTGTAATTTAGGAACCATTAATAAAAGTTCAGAATATGGTAAATTATCTTTTTCATTATCTTTATTATTATTATTTTTTAAAGAAAGAGAATTTTTATTTTTTTTAATTAAATTATCTAATGAAGTTTTTAAAACTTGAATATATGTTTTTTGTTGATCATTTATAATTATTTCTTTATTTAATTGTTGAATTGCTTCTGATTTTTCATCTGATACTTTATTATATTTTTCTAATAATTCTGAATATAAATTATGAATTGAATCTGAAATTGTTTTATTAGGAAAATTATTATCATTATTATCATAATTCTTATTATTAACACTATAAGTATTAATATTATTATTAATATTATTATTGTTGTTATTTATTTTTTTATTGTTTGATATAATGTTATTTAAATTATTAGTATTTAAATTGTTATTTGAATATTTATTAAAGAAATTATTTTCTTTTTTTTTTGAATTGTTTATTGATGAAGATAAAGAATTAGAAATATTACTATCTTTACTTTCTTTTAAAGAAATAATTTCCTTATTTTTTGTAAAAGGTACATTAATAATATTATTATTATCTTGTTTTTCATTGATTTTATTATTATTAATATTTTTTGGAATTTCAACTAATTCACTTTTACTTTCTAATTGATGATTTATATCTTCTTCTTCTTCAATTTCTTCATTTTCATATTCTTCATTTCCATTATATTGATTTTCATTTTGATAATAATTATTATTATAATTTTCTTCTGTATTTTGATTTTCATATGTTGGTAACATTTCAACTGCATTCATATTATTTTTATCTTCTTCTGAATTTTCATCATATTCTTCTTTTATATATTCATAATTATTTCCTTCATTATCATGCAACATTTATAATTTAAAAACTAATTCATTTTTATTATATATGAAATAAAATAATTTATTTTTTTACATTTATATTGATAAACAATATATAAATCTTTTTAATATTTCATTATTTTATAATTTTTCTTTATCAATTAATAGTGAATTAAGCATTAAATAAATTTAAATTTAAATATATAAAAATTCCAAAAATTGTAATTAATTAATGGAAAAAATGGAATTAGAATCCTTTTTTGGAATTAAAAAAACTTCAGAAAAAAAAATAAGTGAAATTAAAGAAGAAGATAATTTATTTTTTGTAAAAGAAGTTATGCCTTATAATTTAGATATAATAGATACTATTCCTTTAAATAATTATTCAAATGAAACTAATTTTATTAAAAATACTTCTTTCAGTAGAATTTTTTATAATACAAAAAGTAATTTAAATAAAATTTCTTATTTTGAAATATTTTTTGATGAATTAATTTTAGATATTCAAAATCTAAATAATCAAATTTCTTTTCTTTTTCAACCTCTTGAAAGTGATAATTCAAAATTTGATAAAAAAAAATGTTTTGGATTTAGATATTATGAAAAAAATAAAAATAATATAAATTCATATTTTACATTAATAAGAAATAATAAGGAAAATAATATAAAAGATTTTTTTATATTAGAAAAATCAAATGAAGAAAAATTTAAAAAATTTTCAAATGAATTAATAGATTGTTTTAAAATAATAAAATCAATTATAATAAATAAATATAATAATATCAATTTATATTCATTTGGAGAATCATTTCCAATTATTTTAGCATTTAGTTATGCTTCAGAATTATTAAATATGAAAGAAATTAAATTTTTACCTGTTCGTAAAATTGAATTATTTGATAATTATAATTTTACAAAAAATTTAACTTTTAATAATGAAATTATTTATGTTTTACCTATAATTTTTAAAGAACATATTTCTGTTTTATATATTAAAGATAAAAATATTAATGAAAGAAAATATTTATTAATTGATATGAGTTTAATGCATTGTATTAATAATAAATATGATAATTTTGTTTTCCCTAATTCTATGAATAATATTATTATTTTTCCTAAAATTCAAATTCAAGAAAATAATTCTTGTTGTTTATGGTATTATGCTCAAATTTTAACTTTATATGAAAAAGAAATTAATAATGAAAAGAAATATAAATCTAAATTAAATTTTCTTAATAGTCTTTTAGATAAATCATTTTATTTAGATATAGTTAATGCAATAAATTCTATAATGAATAAGAATAATAATTCTGAATTAATAAATATTGACTATTATAATAAAAGTAATTTTGAAAATGATTATTTTTATCTAAATAAAAATAAAATATATAAAATTCATAATTATTCATTTAAAAATGGTTTTGTAAATATATATAATTTAATTACTTTATTAAATGAATTCCCTTTTTCAAATTTATTATTATCAAATATTAGAAAAATTCAAGAAAGTTATTCAAAGATGATAAAATTATTAAATGAAATAAAATTAAATATAAATTTGAGGATTATTAAAAATAAAAAAAATAATTTTGAAAGTAAAGAACTTATAGATTTAAAAAAATGTTATATAAAATGTAAAAATATTTTAAACGAATATTGTTTAAGTTCTTTAATATTATTAAATTCATGTTCTAAAATTGATAATTGTTTTGAAGAAAAAAATCAAAGCAATAATTATATAAAATTATTTGCTGAATATAGTGATTTAAATAAAGAAAATGAAAATAATTTTATGAAAGAAATATTTAATATTAAGAATAATTGTTCTTTTCTAAGTTTAGAAGAAACTTCAAAATTAATAATTTCTCTCGGTTTAATTAATTAATTTTATTTTTAATTTTTATTTCTTTAGAGTTGTATTATTTGAAAATAAATTGTTAATTATATTTAAAAAGAATTATTGAAAAATAAAAGTGAAGAAATAGTAAATATAAATTTAATTTATTTAGAAAACAATTAATAATTAAATTTTATAATTAAAATTGTGATTTTATTGTTTTATTTTTAATTTAAAATTATAATTATATATATAATATCCCATAAATTTAGTATTCAAAAAAAATAATCTCTTATTTAACTTTCATATATAAGAATTTCCTATAATAAAAAAACATGATAAATAGAAAAAATGATTATTTTATAAATTAATAATTTATTTTTTTTTTCCATTAATTAATTGAAGAACACTAGTTTTTTTTTTAACTCCTTTTCCTTTACTAATAATATTTTCATCATTATTTGAATCTTCATAAGAATTTGAATTTGAATCAGATTTAATATTCTTAAAATTTACATAAGCTTTTAAATCTTTTGAATTTTCATTTTTTATTATATCTGGTACTTTTTCATTTGTTTTTGGTTGCTTTTCATTTGAATCAAATTGAACTTCATTATTCTCTTTTCCTTTACAACAACATTTTATATTTCTTTGTCCCATTTTATAATTTTCAAAAAATAATTTTTTTATTCAATTCATTTAAAAAATAAATTTCGGTATCAAAAAATTAAAATAAATTCATAAATTTATTATTTTTAATTTAAATTCTTTGATATTTCTTTTTAAATTTATTTCTTTAGATAATATATTATTTATAAAAATGGAACCTCCAACAGCACAAGAAGAAATTAAATTAGAAAATAGTTATAAAATAAATTCAGATAAACAACATTTATTTAATTTAACAATACAAAATTTAAACTCTTCAATTAAAATTATTTCATCATTTGAAGATAATTGTATAACTCATAATTATGAGAAACAATTACTCTTTGATGAATTAAAAACAAATAAATTATTAGGTTTATGTGATTCAATTGATGAAATTTATGATGAATTAATTCATAATTTAAATAAAAATGAAACTAAAATTTTAGAAGAAACTAATCAAATTATTATAAATATTCCTGTTGATCATTTAAAAATAAAAGAAATTTTATTTCTTGTACAAGAAAAAAAAAAAAATGAAAAAGAAAGAATAGATGAATTAATTTCTGTAGTTTCAAATTTAAAAAATGAAATAAAAGATTTAAAGTTAAATAAAAATAATGAAGAAATAAAACATATAAATGAAAAAATAAATAATATAGAAAAAGAAAATATAGAATTAAAAGAAAAAATACAAAATTTAGAAAAAGAAAATTTTACTTTAAAAGAATTTGTAGAAAAAAAAATTAATGAATTAGATAATACACCCAATGTTTTTTTACCTCGTTATCATAAACATATTTTAAATTTATGTTTAACAAATAGATCTTGGGGATGTGATATTTGTAAACAACATTTTAATAAATTTGATAAAAGTTATTTTTGCCAAATTTGTGATTTTGATTTATGTAATAATTGTTTTAATAAAGGAAAAAATGAAAATAATTCTCCATTAAATATAGTAGAATTATTATTAAAAAATTTAAAAGATGATTAAAAATTGTTTTAAACAAAAAATATAAAATTTAAAAAAAAAAAAATTAAAAAAACAAAAAAAATGAAAAAAGTAGAATAAAAAGATAATGATTAAAAAGATAAAAAGAATGACAATCAACTTCAAAAAAAGCACCAACAGTTTTAGCAGCACTAACAGCTTCAGCAATTGCATTTTGATCAATATTTTTATATTTTCTACATGCATCTCCAGTAAATTGTTTACTTTTAATTCTAACAAAACAACAATCATAACCATCTACATCGGAATCAAAACAATCTTTTCTTTCATTAGGATGATCAGGTCCACAATCACTTTTAAATTCCGGTTGATTTCCACAATTAACTTTTATTCCTGTTGAGAAAGAATTAAATTCTTCAAGAACAGAAATTCTTCCTTCTGTTGTATTTAATACTTTTACACATGTTGTTCTTGTTGTTAAATTTATATATCCTGTTATTAAACAACATTTTTCAGAGTCTAATTCTAATTTTTCTTTGTTCATTTCATCTGATAAACATTCTTCTAATGTTGGATTATTCTCTGTCTCATTTCCTTTATATACTCCACATTCATTTTTATATGATGTGTGAAGAGTTTTTGATAATGGATAATTCCAAAAAAGAAAAAGAATTAAATGAGGAATTGACATTTTTTTTTAAAATTTTTTTATATTTTTTTTTTTTATTTTTTTTGAGTTTTTTTTTGAATTATTTAATACTTTTTTTTCATTTATTTTAGAAAGGTTAAATAGTTGTTTTTTGGTTTTTGGGCTTTTGGAATTTAGTTTTTTGAAAAATTTTTTTTTTATTTTAATTTTGTTTTATTTGTAATTATTTTTATTTCAATTTAAATCAATTTTATATATAAATAAAATTTTTTCTTAGTAATAAAAAATTAATGAATGAATTTAATGAAGAAATAAATTTAATATTATTAAAATCAAATATTAAAAAAAATCCTCATTTAATTCCAGTATATCAAAAATCAGGGAAAAATTCTTTTATATTATATAGAAAAGAAATGGTTCAAACGATAAAACATTTATATCAAAAATATGTAAACAATAATAATTTAGGAATATTTTATTTAAGTGTATTATATTTAGATATAATATTATCAAAAAATAAAATTTTATTAATAATAGAAAATAATAGAAAATTATTATGTTTATGTTGTTTTATTTTATCTTTAAAATTTATAGGAGATTCAAATAATAGTGAAAAAATAATAAAAAATTATTTAAAAACCGATTTTCCACCATATTCAATTTTTGAAACTAAATGTTTATATTTATTAGATTATAATTTAATTTATACAACAACATATGATTATTTAAATATAATATTATTAAAATCAGATCCAAAAATATTATTCACTTCTAAAACAATTTTATATTCATATATAGAAAATAATTCATATATAAATTATTGTCCATTTTTAACATCAATATCAATAATAAAATATAGTAAATTTATAAATGGGAATGATTCCAAAATTTTATATGATGAATATTTTGAAGATAATATAGTAAAACATATAGAATTAATATTACAAAATGAATTTAAAGATATTGAGAATAAAAAAAATAATATTTCGATTGAAGATGATAAAATTTGGGATATGAAAACAATGGCTTCAACTGTTGAAAGATTGGAACAAAGAAGAATTTCTATGAGTAATAATAAAAGGAAAGATACTATTAGATTATTTAATAATGATTTTAAGAAAATTAATATTAATCCTATTAATTTAAATACTGATTTTATTAAAGATTTTAAAGATAAAAATAATAATATTATTGTTAATAATAATTCTAATTTTAATAAAAATGATAATAATAATTCTTCCAGAAAAAGAAATTTTAGTCTAAATAAAACTATTAGTACTCAATATAATTATAATGCTAATAATCGATTTAATAATTTTAATATTAATAGAATTAATATTGATTTAGGTCAAATTTCAAAAATTCCTTTTGATAAATTAGCAAAATTATCAGTCAGATATTTAAAAACAGAAAAATAACTTTTTTTTATATTTATTTATAAAAATTTGTAAATTAAAATAAACTTAAAAGCATAAATTAATCAATAAAAAAACTTATGAAATATATAAAATTTTTTTTTACATTTTTTTTGATATCATTTTAATAGTTTTTTTATCAATAAATTTGGTATTAAAAATTTCCATTAAAATAAAAAAAGAAATAAAAAAAATTCAAAAAAAAAATAAATATGAAAAAATTTAATTTAAACTAAATTATTATATTAGAATGCATTAATATTCTTTTATAAGGAAAGAAATTTATTTTTTATTTATAATAAAAGTATTATTTCTATTCAATGATTTTTTATAAAAAAATTTAAATAATTATTTTTCTTTTTACTGATAAATAAATTATAATCATTTTTATAAAATAAAAAATGATTATTTTGAATTTCATTATTAAATGGATAATAAATAATAATATCTTTAACATCTTCAATATCTAATTCTCCATCTTCATTTATAGAAGAATTATTATTTTTATTATTATTATTTATTCCATTAACATTATCATAAGATTTAGCAAATTTTTTATCAACAACATTATTTTTTTCATTTTTTTTATTATTTAAATCACTATTTCTTGAATTATTATTTTTATTTTTTATATTTAATCTCTTATATTCATTATAATTATTTAAAACCTTTGGAATTTGATTTCTATATGTTTTATTATTATTTAAAATAAAAGTATTATCTTTATTTCTTTTTTGGATTTTAGGATTAAAAAAAAATTTTTCAAAATCAAATTCAATTTTAATTGGATTTTTATTATTTAAAGTATTATCATTATTATTATTGTTATTATTATTATTATTATATTTAAAACTTTTATTAAATGAAATATCATAATTTGTTTTATTAATTGATTTATTTATATTATTATTTTTCTTTGGAATTTGTCTTAATATTGGAACTTTTATTTTTAATGTTTTATTTATTGGAGGAGTTTTTCTTTTTTTTAATAAAGAATATTTATTAAAAAAATTTAATGTATTTGAATTTATTTTGTATATTTCAATTCCTTTATTGTTGTACATTTTTTAATTAAAATTCATTTAACAATTAATTCAATAAATAAAAGAATAAATCATAAAAAAAACAAATAAAAAAATCACTTAAAAAACTAATTAAAAAATAAAACAATTTAATTAACAAATGTAAAAAAATTATTATATAAAAAAAATAAATTTAATTATCTTCTTCACTATCTTCAAAATTAGCTTGAACTTCTTGTTCTTCTTTAGAAACAATATTATTAATATTATCTTCTTTTTCTTTTTCTTTTTTTAATTTATTTATATATTTATCAACTTCAATATCAACTTGATTAACATTACCATATTTAATAAAATTTTTAAAATAATTTAAATGTACATTTAATAATTTAATTTCTTGATCTTTTTCTTTATTTTTATTAATTAAGAAATCTAATTGTCTTTGACTATGAATTAATTTTTTTTGATTAATTTTTTGTTCATTTTTTAATTCATTTACTTTAAAATTTAAAATTCTATTTTCAATATCATTTTCTTTTCCTTTATTATCTAAAAAATTATATTGAATATCTAAATTATTTATTTGTTCTCCTATTAAATTTAATTCATTTTTATGTTTTTTTTCTAATTTATTTCTTCCATTTTCTAAATTTTTTATTTTATTTATTAAACTTTCATATTCTTCATTATCATTAATTGCTTCTTTTAA
Source organism: Isotricha intestinalis (assembly GCA_023807065.1). Classification (NCBI taxonomy): domain Eukaryota; phylum Ciliophora; class Litostomatea; order Vestibuliferida; family Isotrichidae; genus Isotricha; species Isotricha intestinalis. Next base: position 9,301 of record JAJJLU010003672.1, read on the forward strand.
TTTATTTACAAAACTTTCTGTTAATATTGAATTATTCACTTTTGAATTTTTTAAAGGAGATGAATTTTTTTTTTTTATATTTTTATATGAAGTTTCATTTATTTCACTATTGTTTTTTTTTTTTATTTTATTTTCTAAATCACCAAAAACTAAAAAATGTAATTTTTTTTCATTTTCTTTTATTTTTTCTTTCAATTCAATATTTTCTTTTTTTTCTTCATTCATTTCTTTTTTTAATTTTTCTAAAACATTTAAACATTCTTTTTGTTCATTTAAACATTTATTATGATTTTCCATTTCTTTATTTAACATTTTTAATTCAAAATTTAAAGAAGAAATTTTTTCTTCTTTTTCTTTTCCTAAATCTATTAATTCTCTTTTTTTATTATAATCATCATTACTTTTTTCTAAAATTAATTTCATTTCATCATTTTTTTTCCTTAAATTTTCTAATTGAAATAAAGCTTCATTTAATTGCTTTTCTTTTATTTTTAATATTATATTTATCGGCTCTTCTTTATTTTTAGATGAATCTAAATTATTTTTTTTATTAATATTATTATTATTATCAATTAAATTATTGTTTTTATTATTATTTTTAAGAAATGTTTTATTTATTTCTTTTGATAATTGTTCAATTGCTTTTTTCTGTTTTTCATTTGTTGTTTTTAATTGATGAAATTTAATTTGTTTTTCATTTAATTCATCTTTTAATTTTGATATTATTTCTTCTTGAACTGGATCTTTTTGAATACTATTTGTTATATTTTTTTCTATTTGAAGTTCATTTGATAATTGCTCTATTTGTGCTATATATTCTTTTTCTTTTTTATCATATTCATCTAATTCTTCTTCTTCTTCTTCATTTACTGAATCTTCGTTTTCATTTTTTTTTTCTTGAAAATCATTTTTTTTAGATTTTGATGACTTTTCTGTTATATTTTCTTTTGATGTCATTTTTTTTATTTTTTTCTTGTTATTATTTATATTTGTTTTTTTTTTGAAATCAAATTTATTTTTTTTTGTTAATTATTATTTTTTTTATATGAATATCATTTTTTATTTCTAATAACTTTTTTTATGTTTTGTTTCTTTATATTATTTAGTTTTTCTATTATTTGGATTTTTAAAAATCTAATTTTATTTCCTCAACATTTTCATTTGAAACATCATTTCATTTTATCAATTATTGTTTTTAATGTTTTAAAATAATTTTTTTTAATCATTTCTTTATATAAAATTCTTCTTTTTGTTTTTTTTAAAAATTGATTTGTGTCATAAAACATATTATATATTAAAATGATTTATTTGATTATAATGTTTAAAGAAATTATTATTAAAAATAATTTCAAATATAATAAAAAGAAAAATTATAAGAATTTCTATAGAATTTAAATTAATAAAAAGAAATATAAAGTTTTTATTTTATTTATATTTATAATTTTCTCCTCATTAAAATAATATTTTTTATTCAAAATAAAATAATAAATATATATAAATTTATTATTCATTGAATTTCTTGAATTTGTTTTTTAATTCTTTCAATTTTTTCTTGAATTAAATTACATTTCAAAATATAATTTTTGCAATTTTGAATTTTATATAATAAATTAGGTATATTTCCTGCAAAATTTAATTTAGTATGATTATTAATAATAAGACTAGTATCTTCATTAATATTTTCATGTAAAATTTCAGAAGAATAAAAAATAGCTAAATTAATAAAAATTTTAAAAGCTTCACCATCATAATTAAAAATATTATCAATTAAATATGAAATTTTAATAGAATTTAAAATACAAAAATTACAATTTTTTCCTACTTTATATATATAATTACTTTTTCCATTATATGAACTTGTTAGTTTTTCAATTCCAAAAAAATCTCCTTCTTTTAAAATATTAATTATTTTATTTTCTTCATTTAAAATTTCTATTATTCCTTGTTCAATAAAATATATTCTATTTATTTTCCCTTCAAAAGGAATTATTATTGTATCACTCATTTCAATTGAAATATCAAAATTTAAAATTATTTCTTGTTTAGTATTATTTTTTAAAATATTTCTAAAAAATTTATTATATTTATCATAAATTCTTTTAAAAGCATGTTCAAATAATTTATTTTTATCTTTAGGTTTCATTTCTTTAATAAAATTAATATTTTTTTTAATCCATTTTAAATTTCTTTCATTAGAATAATAAATTTCAAAAAATCTTTTTACATCATTCCAAATAAAACTTCTATGTAAATTATATTTTTTTTTAGCAGAAGCAGGTAATCTATTCATATAATGAATAATCCATCTTTCTAAATCTAAATGATCACTTTTAATTTGATAAGTAAGTGAATTTCCTTTTGTAATAATTTCTAATATATTAGAAAGTAAATAAGCATAAAAAGCACAATTGACAATTTCACAAAAAATTAAAAATAATAATTCTTCTTCATTATCATAAGGACATAAATCACCATATCCTGTTGTTGAAAATGTTTCTGCCATAAAATATATTGAATTAATATATATTTGAAAATTATTTTTTAAATTTAAATCTTCTTTATGAATTAATATCCATGAATTAGAATAATTTTTTCCTAATAAACAATATATACATGCACAAAAATGAAGAATGTAACATAATGAAAGAAATAATGAAAAAATTCTCATTATTTGTTGCTTTAATATTATATTTTTTATTATTGAAGATAATATTGTTGTTCCTATATTTTTTAATTTGGAATTAAACATTGGATATCTATATAATTTTATTAAACGAGTTATTTCTAATTTTATGTTAAATAAGTAAAATGGAAATATTGAAAATAAACTTATAAATAAATTCAAATTTATATTTTTCCAAAATATTAATCTTAAATTTGTTACTATAAATTTATTTTTATAATCATAATAAGATGAAATAAATTTTATTAGGATTTCTATTAAAAATATTATATCAAATATTATACATCTTTTAATTATTATTTTTTTATCATATCCTACAAATAATTCATAAGGTAATAAAATATAATCAATATATAATAAAATATATATTAATCCTTTAAATATTTTTTTTCTTTTACTTCCTGAATTTATTATAAAACATGGTTTTGAATCTTCATAAATATATAAATTTTTTAAATTATTATTATTCTTTATTAATTTTACAACTTTCCATATTTTTTTTTTCGCACTTTTCAAAAGCTCTTTTTTATATTCTATTGGATTATCTAATACGACTACAAAATCATCAAAAATTGTTTTTTGTTGTTCTGAAGAAATTATTTCTTTTGATTCAGTGAAAGAATCATTTATTGAATAATCATTTTTTTTTTCTTTTAGTTCATCTTCTATTAAACTTTCTAATAATAAAGGTTTTATTTTATCATAAGTTTCATCTAATTTAAATGATGAAGACATTATATATATTCAATATAATTAATATAAATCATTTCTTTAAAAATTAATTATTAATCGATTAATGAGAAAAATTAATAAATAAATCTCAAAAAAAATCAGAAAAAAAAAAATATGAATGACTCTTTAGAAAAATGTATTCTTGAACTTCAAAAGCCAGAAAAAGAAAGAAACATAGAAATAATTGTAAAGTATATAAAAACTTTAAAAGGCTATATAAACATATTAAAATTTTCAGAAGAAGAATTTGAAACAAATTTAATAGAATCAGCAAAAATATTAAAATATAGTGATAAAGAAAAGAATGAAATAGTAGTAGAAGAAGGAGATAAAGGAGATTCTTTTTATTTATTATTAAAAGGTTCTTGTGTATTTTTAGTAAGTAAATTAACAACATATGAAATGACAAAAGAAGAATATATGTTTCATTTATTTAAATTAAGAAAAAATAATTCAAATGAACTTTTAAGACAATGTTTATTATATAATAATTTATCTTTTCCTATTGATGAATCATTTGATGTTTTAATAAAGAATATAGTAAATAAAAAAACAAAAGGAGGAGAATTTTTAGATAATGAAAATATAATAAATGGAGCAAAAGAATTATATAATTATTTAAAGAAAAATAATACTAATAAAACTAAATTAAAATCAATAGAAGAATATATAGAAAGAAATAATGTAATATTAAAAGAAGAAAAAAATTTAACTATTGAAGAAAAAGAAAAATTAAAAAAAGAAAAAAAAGCAGTTCAAATACCAAATTTTATTATAATTGGTAAATGTGGAAAAGGAGATACATTCGGTGAATTAGCTTTAGAAAAAAGTGGAGGAAAAAGAAAAGCTACTGTTATTACTTTTGAAGAAAGTCATTTTGCTATTATTTATAGAAATGAATTTAATAATTTATTAAAAAATGCTGTTGAAAAAGCTAAAAAAAAATTTTTCTCTGTTATTGTTTCTTATACTATTTTTTCACATATTTCTAATTATACTTTAGAAAAAAAATATTATAAACTTTTTGCTTTGAAAAAATTTGAAAAAGGAAATAATTTAATTGAACAAAATGAAAATGGTGATAAAAGTTATTTTATTATTAATGGAGATTTTGAAATATATACTAATAGAAATATTGTTGAAATAAATGATTTAATTATTTATTATAAAAATTATATTAGGAAATATGGAAAAAAAAATGATTATAAATTATATAATCCATACATTGAAATAAGAGAAAATGAAGATTTAACTTTAAATAAGAAATTTAAAACTGATGAAGAGAATAAAATATTATTTGAGAAAAGATTATTAAAATTAAGTATTTTTCAAAATAGAGATATTATTGGATTAAATGATTTAATGATTCCTTTAAATAATTCAATTTCAGTTTCTAAAAGTTTAGTTTTTTGTAAAAGTTTAACTCATAATTCTCAAGTTTATTCTATTGATAAAAATCAATTATTTTTTATTTTAGATCATGAAGAAAGAGTCAGTGAATTAATTATTGAATATGAAATTAATAAAATGAAAATGCTTATTCAAAGATTAAATATTCATAAAGAAAGAATTTATAATTTAACTAAAAAAATTGATTTTGATTTATCTGAAAAATCAAAAAATATTTCTATTAGTTTAAATCATTCAAATAGAAAAAATAGATTTAGTAATTTAGAAGATAATATTATTGTTGAAAATAATCAAATTAAAAATTATATTTATAGAATTGAAAAGGAAAAAGAATATAAGGAAAAATTATTAGAAAGCACAAAAAAAAAAAATAAATTCGATTCTGGAAAAAAAAAAATGCTTCTTCCAAAAATTAAAATTAATAATCAAAGTGTTAAAAAAGGAAATTTAAATAATACCTCTTCAAGATTATTAACTACATATAATTCAAATGATACTTTTTACAATTATTATAGAGAAGGTTTATTTCATAGAAATTTATATGAAACTATTTTTAAAGATTATGCTTTTAATTATAATAAGAATAATGATAAACTTTTTAAAACTACTACTAATAATAAAAATAAACCTGGAGTTTATGATTTTCTCATTTTAGATAAATTTAATTCTACTTATTTAACTGCTTTGAGAGAAATTAAAAATAGGAAAAATTATTAAAAATTCATTTTTTAGTTTCTTTTTTTTTTTAGTGATTTTTATTTATAATATTTATATTAAGAAATAAAATTTCAATTTTGAATGAATTTTATATCTACTTAAAATTAATAAAAAAATTATAAATACTAGATAACATTTGAATCTATAATTATCAAAATAAAAAACTATTTCACCATTTATTTAATTTAAAAATCCCAAAAAATAAAATAATCAAAAAAAAAAAATAACTTTTAAAAAAAAAATGTTTGAAAATGAAGCTCGTGGTTGGCATGGATGTTACTCAGCAATAGGAAGAACATCAGTAGAGACATATCAGACTGTTCTTAATAAGGATAAAATCTTGGAAGAAATTCCTCAAAAGAAAAAAATAATTCGAGGTTTATTCTCAGAAGACGATGAAGAGCCGAAGCATGTGAATGAGACAAACATTGATATTTTTTCTCTTCCTCCTTCTAATAATTTACATAAAAAAAATATAGAAGAATTAAATAAGAAGAAAATAACATGTGAACCAGAAAAAATAAAAAATATGAATGAAAAATATAAATATCATCTTCATCATCATACAGAAAATATAAATAAAATTAAAAATGATAAAAAAAATATGAATTATGGTCCTTCTATAACTAAATATCAACCTAAAATGGATTTTATTTGGAATAGAACTTTAACTGGTCCTTCTTGGAATGTTTTAAGTGGGAGAAATAATAGAAAAAATTTTAATGGATTTAATTTTTCAGGATTAAAAAATTCTAATTCTGATTTTTGTCTTACTCATAATGATTTTTTACCTAAAAAATATTTTATTAGTATGGATAAACAAACTCAAAGAGGTGATTTTATACTTGGAAATGATGTTAGAATTAGAAATGAAAAAGCTTTTATTCCTAAGAAAAAAAAAAGAATTCAAACAGCTGAATTTTCAAGTAGAAACAATTTAAAAAATGAATTAAATAATAATACTTTTTATAACAATAATTTTAAAGGAAATTATACTTTTTATAATGGATTTAATATATCAATGAAGAAAAGTAGAAAAAATAAGAAAGGGAAAAAAATATATGATCCTAAAATTAAAGCACCAGATTTTTCAAAAACAATATCAAGAGAAAAATTAAATTATATAGAAAGAAATAGAGAAAATGTTCGTCCGTTTTTTACACCTAATTATAATTATGTAACTCCAAGAAGTTTAAGTTTAGTATCATATAATAATAAAAAAATAAAGAAAATACCTAAAAAAAATATTGAACCTTTTGATGGTGATTTAATATATGATGCTAATGAAGCTTTTTATAATATTAATAATAATAAAAAACCTAAATCTAGAGATTTTAAATTAATGATTAGTAGACCTAATGATAATGGTCCTTTACCTACTTATATGTTAAAAAAATTTGACAGGGAAGCTTTAAGAAATATTACTGAAAAAACTTTAAGAATGAATAATTTTTCTAATAGTAGATTTTTAACTGATTATTCTTCTTTTTATCCTAAAAAAAGTTTCAATAAACAAATTAATTTAAATTTATTAAATAATGATGGATTCTTAAATAGTAAAATGGATGATATTTTAAAAAAATTAGAAAGTAATGGTAATTATGGTAAAGTTATGGAATTTTATACTAAAAATTTAGATGATGTTGAACAAGAAGGAAGAAATAGTAAGTTTGATGCTATTACTTTAAAACATGTTCCTAAGAAAACTCCTATTTCTGAAAGGGAAAAAAATCTTTTTAGAGTTGATTTAGGAGATAATGATGATTAATTTTTTTAAAAAATATTTTTTTTTATTTTTTTTTAATTAAGAAATAAATGTTTTTTTATATATTTTTTATACGATATATTTTTTATTACTTTTTTAATTTTATATTATTATAAATTAATTAAATAAATATTTTATACTTTGGTTTTTCAAATAAAATTTACAAAATGTACTATATTGAAAATACTCAAAATAATATAATGTCTCAAAATGAAATATCAATAAATCAAATAGAAAAAAATCGTCCAACAACAATATCATCTCTTTTCTTAAAAGAGTGTAATTCAGAAATAAAAGAAAGGATAAGAGAAGAAAATGAGTAAAATAAAAAAATATATAAAATAAAATAGAGAAAATGAAACAATAAGAATATCAAATGAAGAAAAGAATGAAAAAAATTTATTAAATAATAAAATATTTCAAACAAATTTAATAGATAAACATAATTGTACATGTTCAAAGACAAAATGTTTAAAAAAATATTGTGAATGTTTAGCAAATAATAAATTTTGTAATAATTGTAATTGTAAAGATTGTCATAATAATCCAGATTATCAAAATGAAAATTTAAAAGATGATAAAGATCTTTCTGTTTGTACTTGTACTAAATCTAATTGTAATAAAAAATATTGTGAATGTTATAAAGTTGGTGAAAAATGTAATAATAATTGTAGATGTATTAATTGCTTTAATAAAAATATTATTTTAGAAAAAAAACAATTTTTAATTGAAAGAATCAGTGTTTTAATTGAAAATAAACAAATTTTCATACAAAAAAATATCATTTGGGATTTTTCACATGATGAAAAATATCTTAATAAAAAAACTGAAAGAGAAAATTTAAATGGAGCATAAAGTTTATGTATTATTTTTATTTTGTTATATTTTATTTTTTTTATTTTTTTTTCTTTTTTTTTTTAGGTTAATTGAATTATTTTTTATTTTTTTTATTTCATATTTCCAATTATCTTTTTTTATTAAAAAATCATAATAATTATCAATTAAAAACCAATCAAAATAAAATTTACAAAAAAAAAAAAAATTTAAATGACAAATAAAAACAAAAATAAAAAAAACCCAAAAAATGAGAGCTAAAACCAATTATTTGTTTTCCGCAGTAAAATAAGGCTAAAAAAGAAAAAAAAGTAAAAAAAAGAGTTAAATAAAGAAAAAAACTTACATGTAAAAGAGCTTCTTTGGCTGTGATTCTTTGATTAGGATCATACTTTAACATAGATTGCAATAAATCTATTCCAAAATCATTTAAGTTTGGGAAAAGACTATGTAAATTGATTTTATTAAACTGAGGGAAATCGAATTGATAATTAGGAAGTGAAGAAACATCAGGCCAGATATCATTATGTGGAGTACCAAGAATATAAAAAATTTTATAAATTTGTTCAATTTCATAATCACCTTTAAAAAGGGGTTTTTTTAAAATTAATTCTGCAAATATACATCCTATACTCCAAATATCAACAGGAGTTGAATATTCATTTATTCCTAATAATAATTCTGGTGCTCTATACCATAATGTTAATACTTCTTTTGTATATGGTCTTATTGGAATTGAGAATGCTCTTGCTAAACCAAAATCTGCAATTTTTATATTTTCATTTTTATCTAATAATATATTTTGAGGCTTTAAATCTCTATGAATTACTTTTTTTGAATGACAATATGCTACTGCATCTAATATTTGATATAAAATACTTTTTATTCTTTCTTCTGATAAATTTTCCTTATCTAAATCTTCTAAAAATTTACGTAAGTCATAATCTACAAATTCAAAGAGTAAATATAATTTATTGTTATCACATACTACATCTTTTAATTGAACTATATTTGGATGAGTTAATTCACGAAGAATTGTTATTTCTCTTAATGCTGTTGATGGTATTCCTTCGTTTTCTAAATCTATTTTTATCTTCTTTATTGCTATTATTTCCTTTGTTTTTGTATTTATTCCTTTATATACTTCTCCATACGTTCCACTTCCTACTTTGTCTATTTTCTGAAATATTGATTTGTCGTGACGACCGAAGTCTTCTTTTTCCATTTTTATTTTTTTTTAAAATTTTTTATTTTTTTTGTTTATTTATATTAAATTATTAATTAATTTAATTATTTTATTCCTTTATTTTTATTTTTATTTTCTTTATTGACACTATTTAAATAAATTATAAATAAATGGTTGTTCTATTGTAATACAAAATATAAATTTCCTATTATATCATTTAAATTTATTTTGGATTATTTTCTAAAAAAAACATTATTATAATTTTTTTTTTTCATTATTTACATTTATATATTTTTGTTGATTAAAAGTATTTTGATAATTATTACTATTATTTAAATTCAAATTAGGAATTCGAAAATTATTAAAATTAAATGAATTATTATTTAAATGAAAAGATTGATTTAACATTAAATTATCATATGAATTATTATTAAATAAATTTGGTTGAGAATTAAATGAATTGTTAAAATTTGAATTTATGGAAATATTATTTAAAGGTTGAAAATTATATTGATAAAAAGTATAAGGAATTTGATTAATAAAATGAAAAGAAGACTTTAAATTATTATTAAAATTAATATTATTATCTTCATTGGAATTATTATTAAAAAGTAAATTATTGTCTTTTTCTTTTTGATTGGCTCCCTGTTTTTCCTTTAAAATTTTTTTATCTTCAGAAAAAATTTTATTATACTAAAAAATAAAATAAAAATTTTACATCTTTTAAAGTATAATTTTCTTGTGGAGAAATTGGTACAGAAAGATTATTTTCAATAAATTCATTATATGATTCATTTGAACAAAAAATTGATTTTTCTGTTGTTCCTTTTGGAATTATACATAAAAAAATATTTGCTTCACATAAAAGAGAAAGTTCCATTGCTTTTTTTATTAAACCTTTTTTTCTTTTTATAAATGTCACATTTCTATTTCGTTCACTTTTTATTCTTTCGATTTTTATTTTATTCCTTCCCATTTATTATTTTTTTTTATCATTATTTTACTTTATACGCTAATTTTTTACTTTTTATTTATTATATATTGTAATTTTTTTAAAGATATATTTTACTTTTTATTTTTTACAGGAATTTTTAAATAAATAAAAAAAAAATGAAATATTCAAAAAATATAAAATCAAAAAAAAAATAAAAATAAATAAAAATAATTTTTAATGTATTTTTAAAAAAACATCATTTTAACCTTTAAATGAAAAAAAAAAAAGTAAAAAAATAATAAAATTTAAAAATCATAAAAATAATATTATTTAATGTTGATGTCCACATCCACAATGATCATGTTCATGATCATCATGTTCATCATGTTCATCATGTTCTTCATGTTCATCATGTTCTTCATGTTCATCATGATCATGTCCACATCCACAATGATGATGTTGAATATTCTTTTTTGGTTTTGGATGTAATTCATCATCTAATTCTTGAAATTGTTGATTATATTTTTTATTTAAACTGATCATAATATCAATTTTTTTAATTTGTTTTTCATATTCACTTAAAAATAATGCTAATTCTTCCTTATTAATTTTATTCTTTGCTAATCTTCTTCTTATTTCTTCATTTTGACTTGCCATTAAAAAAGAATCATTTGAAGAATTATCTATTTCTTTTAATAATTTTTCATATTCTCTATTTGCCATTTGAACCATATTTTCCATTTCTTGATTTTTATTTTGATAAGTCATTAATTCAGTTTTTAAATTTGTATTTGCTAAAATAGAATTTTGTGTTTTTTCCTTTAATGAATCCATTGTTTTTTGAATTCCATCTTTTCCTAAATTTTCAAATTTTTTAAAATCAATTTCATTAATTTTCATTTGTTTATCAAAATCTTCTTTCATTTTTAAACCTTCTTCTAAACATTTTTGTATATTTTCTCTTAATTTAGAATTTTCATCTATTAATTTTTGTCTTTCTGGCATTGAATCAATTGTTTTTTGTTGTAAATTTTTTATATAATCTTCTGCTTCTTTTATTATTCTATTTTTTTCTGCTTCTCCTTCTTTATATATTTTATCTTTTTCTAAATTTATTCCATTTCCTTTATCAACTAACATTTTCTGAAATTTATCTTTATCTTGATATTTTTTTAATTTTTGCTCAAAAATATCTTTCGCTGTTTCTTTTTCTTTTTCTAAAGGAATTAAATCATATTTATTTTGAATTATCTCATTTTTATAATCTTGAAGTTTTGAATTTATTTCATATAATATATTTAATAATTTTTCTTTGTTGTTTTCATCTTTTTTTAATTCTAAACTTTGAGTTAAATTATCTATATATGATTTATATTTTAATTGAGTTGCTGCTGATGATTCTGATAAATCTAAATTTAAATATTCTTTAACTAATTTTATTTGTTCTAATCTTTTGTTTTGTTTTTCTTTATCTTCTTGTTTTTCACTTTCTTTATTCTTTTTATATCTTCTTTTTGATTTTGTTGACATTTTTTAAATAGTTTATTTCATATTATATTTTTATATCTGTAAATAAATGGATTTTTTATTTTTTTTGATTCAAATAAAAAAATAATATTCTTTTTTTATACTATTATAAATATTTTTTTTGGAAGAAAAGTAAAAAATGTTAAATAATGAAAGTTTATCAGAAAAAGAAGAAAATGAAAAAAACAGTGAAACAAATTCTAAAGAAAATGAAGGAAAATTATTAGGAAAAAAAAGGAAAAAAGTAAATTTTTTTATATAAAAAATAAAAAATAGAAGAGTAAAATATCAGAAAAGAAAAAAGAGTTAAAAACAATAAAAAAAAAAAAAGGAAAATTTCTTCCAAATTTTATAGCTCCAGCAAAAGTAAAATATAAATAAATTATATTAGAATGATTTTAAAAGTGGAGATTTATTAGTAGATATAATTGATAAATTTATAAATAAATTTGAACCAATTGGTCTTCTTCGCGCTTATAGAAAATTAATAATTTCAAATAATTTAGAAAATAAAAATGAGCCTGGAATAGTAAAAAAATCTTTTTTTAAATTATAGATTAAATTAGTTATTAATAATTCAAATAAAACAAATATAATATTTACTCATTTTACTAATTGTACTCTTTCTATTGGAAAAAATTCAAAAGAAATTAATGATGAAGTTTATAAATCTATTAGAGTTGTTAATAGTCAAAGTAAAATTAATGAAAATTCAAATCAAATTTTTATTTTTGCTCAAAAAGAATATGAAAGAATAAAAAATAAATTTAATAATAAATTTGTTCTTTCTGAATATGTTTCTAATATTGATATTTTAAGATATAAATGTGAAAATAATTATTATTCTTCTCAAGAAATTATTTTCAGAGATATTAATATAATGTTTGAGCAAATAAAAAATTCTTTTCAAATTAATAAGTTTAAAATAAAAAATGAAAATGATAATATAAATTTAATCCCGAAAAATAATTTAAAATATATTTCTCTATATGAAAATTATTTAAGTATATTATATGAAAAATTAATAAAATTAATAAATGAATCAAATTTTGAAAAAATATTTGAAGAAGATATAAAAGGAATGATGTTAGAAAATGATTTACCAAAATCAAATTATTCAATATCATCATTACCAATAAGAAAAGAATATGAAATAATAGAAGAATATTGTCATATAAAACCAGAAGAAACAAAGAAAAAAATGTATACTACTTTAAATCCAAATTGTAATGGAGAATGTTGTAAAGAATATAATAAATTAGGAAATTTAAATTTAGAAAATGGACATTGGGAAAGTCAATGTTGTGATAGGAAAAATAATATTGAATGTATTCCTAATTTATGTAAATGTGATAGTAAAATTTGTAAAAATATGCCTTTTTATAATAAAAAATATAAAATTATGAATAAAGATGTTGAAGAAAGATATGCTTGGGGAATTGATTTATTTACTTATAGAAATTTATTAAATTTACTTCCTGATAATATTGAAAGAGATTCTGAAAAAAATAAAATTTTCATTGAAAAAACTTTAATGAATTCTTTATCAAAATTAAATAAAGATGGTTTTAAAATGATTAAAGGATGTAAATATATTATAGATAATTCATTTAATTATTCATTATATGATATAATATTAGCAAATTTTTATTATGATATATTTTCATATTCAAAAATATGTGAAGAAGAAATTGATCATGCATATTCAAAAGGAATTGGAATTTTTTGTATAAAAAAATCAGGTATAGAAAAAAATGAATTAATAGCTCCTTACTTTGGAGAAATATATCCTCCTTATTTATGGTTTGAAAAGCAAGATTTAATAAAAAGATATAAATTAGATAAAAATTTACCTGATTTTTATAATATAATGGTGGAAAGATTTAAAAATGATAATTCAGGATATGATTTATTAATGTGTGATTCAAATTCAAAAGGTAGTTTTTCAAGTAGAATGTCTCATTCATGTTATCCTAATTGTAATACTGTTTTAACTGTTTCTAATAATGAATATATTATTGGAATGTATGCCACAAAAGATATTAAAATGGATGAAGAATTAACTTTTGATTATAATTCTTATACTGAAAAAGAAAAGGAATTTCAAGATGCTGTTTGTCTTTGTTCTTCTTATAATTGTAGAGGACATTATTTATTTTTAAGCAATAGTTTAGTTTTCACTGAAATTTCTAATAAATTTCATAGTTTTTTACATAGAAACGCTATTTTGTTAAAAGCTTGTTTTTTTGGGAATAAACCTTTAAGTGATAAAGAAATTAATATTTTAAATAAATATTCTATTAAAAACTCTTTGTTAGATAATACTCCTATTTGGTTAAAAAGATGGTCTGCCTTGATTTTATCTTTTGTTGATTTAGAATTTAAATTATTACCTATTATTATGTATAAAGCTGAGAAACAAGAAAGAGAAGAAAAAATAAAAAAGGAAAAAATTGAGAAAATGAAAGAAAAAGAAAGAGAAAAAGAAAAAGAGAAAGAAAGAGAAAAAGAAAGAGAAAAAAAAGAATTAAAACAAAAAAGAAGAATTAAAAATAAAGGACAAAATATTAATTATAATTTTGATACGGATTATATTTGGAATAGAAAAAGTTATGCTTCAAGAACAAGACATCAAAAAAATTCAGAAGAAAATAAAAATAATAATAATAATATTATTGATGATGATAATAGATTAACTGTTATTATTTCTTGCGAAGGTGATATTATTGAAAAGAAAAATGATGATAAAAATAATTTAAATATTGAAGAAGAAGTTAATAAAAATTTAAATGAAAAAAATACTAAAAGTGATTCTTTGATTAGCTCAAATAATAATAATAATTCTGATGATAATCATATGATAATTAATCCTCAAATTCAGATTAAAGAAGTTAAACACATTATAATAAATAATTTTCAAGAAAAAAATAACTTAGATTCAAATAAAATAATATTAAATGAAGATAAAACAAAAGATAATGATATTAATGAAAATAAAAATATAAAAAATATTAATAATAATAATCAAACTACTAATAATACATATAATATTAACACTATCAATTATAATAATATTTCAATAAATTTAAATGGTAATATCAATGAAATAAATAATAAAGAAGTAGTAAATTTTGCGGAAGAAGAAATATTAAAAATGGAAGAAAAAAGAAATAAAATAAATACAATAGATTTAATTCCTGATATAAATGATTTATCATTTTTATCCGATTTAAATTTGGAATTGGAAGAAAATTATGATAAAACCTTATTTAAGAACCTTCAAACTGAGGTAAAAAATTTAATAACAGAACAAAGAATCCAAAATTTAGCAATAACATTAAGTAAAGTAAAGCATATATTATCTTTATTAAAAAATGAGCAATCAAATGAACCTCCACTGAGATTATTAACAGAGGAAGAAATGTATAATTTACATTGGAAAAATTTAAAAACAATATTAATAGAAAAATTTACTTATCTTTGTTCTTTAGAACAAATAAAACAAAATGAAAATTTAAATAATATATATCAAAAAATAATATCCCAATTACATTATGGAGAACCATTATTTAAAAGTGAGAATTTTCCCTATTATCAAACAAATATAAATATAAGAAAATCTTTATTGATAGTAAGTAAATTAATCAAAAAATGTATAGAATATGATAAATCAAATAATTACATATTTTATACAGCATTAAGTGAAATAATATATTTAAATTGTAAAACAATTTTTCACTTCACTCCAAATTCAATAATAAGCAATCAATTTGAAGGAGAAAATGTAATAATAAGAAAAAGAGATGTTGACTCAAGTTGTATAGATGAAAAATATATTAATTGTTCATATGATACAATAATAGCAGAAGGTAAAAAAGAATATGAAAATAATTATATTTGGGGTCAATTAGTTGGTTGGTTTAAACAAACTGTTGATAAACCTAATGCTTCTTTAAGTGCTGAAAGAAGAGGAAGTTTAAGTTATCCTGAATTAGATAGTTTTTTTAGTAAAAAAGATAATGAAAAAAATTTTGGGTATCCTTGTAATGGAAGAAATAATTTTTATGAAAAAATAAAAGAAAATCCTTCTTTTATTTGGCCTGTTGGAAATGACTGGAGTTATAAAAATAAATATAAAATTTATGGAAGTGTTCAATTTGATTCTGTCTTTTTAAGAAATTTTTATTTAAATCAAATTAAAGAAGATGTTGAAGAAGTAATTAATTATTTTTTATAAATGTAAATATTATATTATTTTTTTATTATCATTTAATGTTAAATTTTATTATTTATTAAATTCAATAAATTTATGATATATAATAATAAAATCAAAATAAAAAATATAAAAATTACAATTAATTAAAAATATAACTTAAATGTCTCAATATCAACGTTTTGCATTTTTATGTGAATATTTTGATCCTCAAGCATCGCTTGTTCGTCAATATCAATTATTTTTTTATCCAGAAGATGAAAGTATAGAAATATATGATATAAAAACTCGTAGAATTTTTTTAAAGAAAATAATTGATCCATATATTTCAACAAAAGATATTTATTTAAATGCTGAAATAAATGTTTATTCTCGTAAATTAAAATTAGTTCAATATGCAGATGAATTTACTAAAAAATGTTTTGAAGAAATGAAAACTTCATCTTTTGTTTTAATTTTACCTTCTGCATATTTATCAATAGGAAAAATAATAGATATTATATTGCAAAATAATTTTACAATATCAAAAATGAAAATGAATAAATTAACAACATCAGAAGCAGAAAAATTTCTTGAAATACATGATTTAAATGATATAACAATAAATGATTTATCATCAGATTTAATTGTAGGAATAGAAGTAGTGAAGCAAAATTGTATAATTGATTTTAGAAATTTAATTGAAAATGAAATAATAAAATCAATAAAAACAGAAGGTCCTGGAATACCAATCATTTCATCTGAAAACGAAAAAAAAGCAAATTTAGAAATAAATTATTATTTTTCAATAAGACATCAACCTCAATTATCAAATTGTTCATGTTTAATATTAAAAGAATCATTTATTCACAGAAAGAACATTAGGTAAAGTAATTGATATAATATTAAATGAAGCATTTGAAATATCATCCATGGAAATTTTTTATTTAGATAAAAATTCAGCAGAAGAATTTTTTGATGTTTATAAAGGAGTTTTACCTGAATATGGAAAAATTATTGATGATGTTACTAATGGTCCTGTTGTTGCTTTGGAAGTCAGACAAGATGATGTTGTTAATAAAATTAGAGCTCTTGTTGGACCACATGATCCTGAAATTGCTAAGGTACTTAGACCTAAAAGTTTAAGAGCTATTTTTGGAATTGATAGAGTTAGGAATGTTTGTCATTGTACTGATTTACCTGAGGATGGAGTTTTGGAATGCCAGTATATGTTTGAATTAATGTAGTTTTTTGTTTTAGAAAAATAACATTTTTTTATTTTTTTTTTTTTGAAAGTTAAAATACATTTTTTTTTTTTCCTTTTTTTTAGCATTTTTTTTATTAAAATCAGGGTTTTACTATTTATTTTACTAATGTTTATTCAATTCATTTTATAACAAATGAAATTTTTTTTATTATATTTTATGTACATATGGAAAAATTAAATATTACAATATTAAAGATTTACGATATTGAATTATTTTATATAAAATAATCTTATTATATAAAATTAAAAAAAATAAAAATTAAAAAAAAGAAAAATTTTTAATTCTATTTCAATATTCCCAAATGTATAATTTGAAATCAAACAGAACATCCACAAATAATGAAAAAAGAAAAGCAAGTTTTTTAAAAATGGAAATAGAAAATAAAATGTTAACAAATGAATTAAAACCAGAAGAATTAAATTTAATTGTTCAAAGACAAAATGAGAAAAAAGAATTATCAGAAGCAGCAAGTTTAGTAAAAAATTTTGTAAATGTTTTAAAAGAAGGAATGAAAAATAATTATGAAGATGATAATAATAATTTACCAAAAATATCATTAAAAAAACTATATACAAAAAGAACATCAGCAGGAAATATGTTTTATAATTTTAACCCAAAGAAAACAATGGGTGATTATAAAAGAAAAAGTTTTGATATTTCTATAAATTTTGAAAATAATAATAATAATAGATTAAGTTTAAATGAATATAAGAAGAAATTATTGAAAAAAATAACAGTAAGAAATTATAATAAAAATAGATTAAGTTTAAATAGTAATGAAAGTTCTAAAATTTATGAAAAAAAAGATAAAAGACAGCATAGACATTCATATAATGGAAATGAATTTTTTAATAATTTAAAACCTGAAATAAATGATAGTGAAAGTTTAAGTGAAGATGATGAAAATGTAAGCAATAATATAATTCATAGTCCTAAATTAAAATCTGCTTTAAAAAGTTGTGAAATTATAAAAAAGAAAGTTGGATTTAATGAAAATAATAAAATTAATTATATTAATAATAGATCAAGTATAGGTTCTAATAATTCGAATGAATATAATAATTTAAAATATATGCAAAGTTTAGGTAATTATAAAACTAATTTTTTAAATGAAGAATTTAGATTAAGTTTTGAAAATGATAAAATGTTTTCTAATAGATCTGTTATAAATAGTAATACTATTTTAAAATTAAGTGATTTAAAAAAAGAAATTAAAAACAGTTTAATTGGAGAAGATATTAAAAATTCTAAATTAAATGAAGGAAAGAATTATTTATTTGATGATATTATTAAACAAAAAAATATTAAAAGTGAAAGTGAAGAAGAAGTTGATATTACTTTTAAAGAACAAAGATATAGAAATTTACAAAGAAAAGGTTTTGTTTATGATTCTTTTGATGATGAAGAAAATATTATTGATGATGAAAATAATTTTTTCTTTATTAATCCTGAATCTTCTTTTATTACTTTTTTTGATTTTTTTATTGCTATTATTTCTATTTATTATTTAATTTATATTCCTTATTTTTTAGGTTCTAATAAAATTTTTTGCAAAAGTCAAAATAATTATCTTGAATTTTTTTTTGAAATTTTTTATCTTTTAGATTTAATTTTACCTTTTTTTATTGCTTATTATAATTTTGATGAAATTTTAAAAACTCATTTTAAAGATAGATGTATTAATTATTTAACAGGATGGTTTTTTTTAGATTTTATTGAAGCAATTCCATTTAAAGGAATTTTTATTTTGTTTGATAAAAAATGTAAAAAAGAAAATTTTTTAATTAATCCATATCAATCAGAATATCATTATTTACTTCTTTGTTTTCGTATTTTAAAAATCTTTAAAGTATTATCAAAAAATAAATTTTTAGACTATATATCAAAAATATTAAATAACATAGAATATTTTTCAAATTACTTAACATTATATTCAAGTATAACAATATTTTTTTTAGCAATACACATAGTTTCGAATATATTTATATTTATAGGAAATAATGAATTTCCAGGTTGGATATCAGAATTTGGATATTCGAATTACACATATTTAAATATATATTTGGTAAGTATATATTATACAATAACAACTTTAACAACTGTTGGTTATGGTGATTTACATTGTGTTACAAAAAGTGAAAAAATTTTTGGTATGTTAATGGAAGTAGTTGGAATTTTTGCTTATTCTTGGGCTTTAACTTCTGTTAGTAATTATGTTAAAGTTTTAAATGAAAAAACTGAAGAATATGAAAAAAAAAAAAAAGTTTTGGAAGAAATTAAAATAACTTATCCTCAATTATCTGATGATTTATATGATAGAATTTCTAGGTTTATAAAGTATAAACATGATAAAGAACAATTAGATAAAAATATTATTATTGAGTGTTTACCTGTTAATTTAAGTAATCTTTTAGTTTATGAAATGTATAAACCTATTATAAATAATTTTATATTTTTTAAAAGTTTTGATAATGTAGATTTTATTGTTAAAGTGATATTAAATTTTAAACCAATAATAGCAATGAAAAATGATATTTTAATAAAAGAAGGAGATTTAGTAGAAGATATAATATTTGTAAAAAGAGGAAAATTAAGTTTAGAACTTCCTTTAAATAAAAATCCAAAATTAAAAACTAAAACAATAAAAACTCAATCTTTAAAAAATTCTCCAAGCATGTTAATAAGAAATCAAACAAGCACAGATCCTTTTAAAAGAAGAAGATCAAGTATTTTTAATGATGTTCAAACATTTTCTCAAGTGAAAACTTTAATAAATAATAATTTAAAGAAAGAAGAAGAAAATATTCAAACTTTTAAAATATTAGAAATAAGGAAAAATGAACATTTTGGTGATATTTTAATGTTTCTTAATCAAAGAAGTCCTTTAAATTTAAGAGTAAAATCAAAGAAAGTAGAATTATTTTTTTTAAATAAAACTGATGCTATTGATATTTCAACAAGTTATCCTTCAATTTGGAAGAAAATAAATATGAAAAGTTTATTTAATTATGAGCAAATAAAAAGATTAATGAATAAAATAATTAAAATATTTAATAGTTCATATGGATTAAATAATTATAATCCTTTTTCAGAATTAGAAAATAAAAATACTATTAATTCAACTTTAAATCCTTTTGAATTAATTGATGAAGAAGATGAATTACAATCAATTCCAACTTTATCAGATAATTATTTTGATAATGACAATGAACAATTAAAATTAAGTGAAACTATAAAAAGAATTAAATCAAAAAAAAATACTTTAAATACTATTAATGAAATTGCTACTCTTGAAGAATATAGTGAAAATAATTATAGTTCAAATAATGAAGAAGAAATAAATAAAATATCAGAAAAAAGTGAAGAAGAAGATTCAATTTCAAAAAGTGAAAAATTAAATAAAAGTTATTCTGTAGAAAACAAAAGTATAAATAAAAATAAAATTGAAAAAAATAAAACTAATAATTCTGAATTGACAATTAGACATAAAACTAAAACATTTGAAGAAATATTAGAAAAAACTCCTTTTAAACCAGAAGATATTAATGATGAAATTTATCCTAATGAAACTTTTGTTAATTCAAATAAAAATAATGAAAATGAAAAAGAAGAAAGTCAATTAAAGAAAAAATTATATGATTTTATTAATATAAATAATAATAATTTTAATAATGAAAATATTTCAATTTGTTCAACTGAAATTTCTTTTTCTTTAAATGGTGATTATGAAAATTTAAATGAATTAAGTGATTATAAATATTCTAAAGATCAAAAATTAAGAAATAGAGTGAAAAATTTATTAAAAGAAGAATTAAATGAAAATATTTCTCAAAAATTATCTAAATCTTTTTCAAGTTCTAGTAATGAAAGTAATGAAGAAGAAAATGAAAATGATAATGAAAGTAATGTTGATTTAAAAAGTATTGGAAGTAGAAAATTTAGGAAATTAAATATTAAAAAAAATCATAAAAGACAAAGTGTTTCTTTTTTTAAAAGTTTTAATTTTAATAAGAAAAATAGTAATGTTTTAAGAAAAACAGGAACAACAAAACAAGATGAAAGAAATTTACAAATTTTAAATTTTCAAAATCGAAGTCGAAAAAGTAATAATTTTATAGAAAATAGAAAAACAAGAAAAGAAATAGTTCATAAAAGTACAATTAAGAGTAAAAAAAATTTATTAAGAACAATAAGTAAAAATATAGAAAGAAATCAAATAAATTTAAATAATCCTGATTTATTTTATTCTGAATATTTTCATAAAATTTTAGATAAAAAAAAATTACAACATGGAGAATATCCTTTAAATAAAGAAGAAGAAGAATTAATGAATAAATTAGAAAAGAAAAGTACTTTTTCTAGAATCAATTCACTTACTAATAATTTTACTCTAAATTTTTCTCCAACTATAAGAGGACAAAATTGATGATTTATTATTTTTTTTTATATTCTTTTTGAGAGATTTTAGAAAATCAAAGAAAATTTCATTTTATTTCAAAGGGGAATTATAAATCAAAACAATATAGTGTTTTTGGACACCTTTAATTGATGTTTATTTTAATTATATTAAAAATTAGATTATTTTAAAAAAAAGGTTTAATGATTAATTTATTAGATCATTGATAATATTATAATTAATAAACCTGTCCATTGGATAAAAATTATGTTTTTATTTATAGATTAAAACTAAAAATTATATATAAATATTGAGGTTGAATAAAATATATTAATTAAGATAATTATAAATTAATTAAAAAACAAATGATCATATTTTTTACTTAAAATTATTTGAAATTTAATCTTAAAAAAATACATATAAACTTAAGATATGTAATTAATTAAAATAAAAAAATCTTATCAAAAATATTAATCAAAAAGAATGTAAAGAATAAGTAAATTTAAAATATAAAATCTTTAAATAATTTATTTTTAATTTTAAATATAACTAAAATATTTATGATAAAAAATTAAAATACTAAAAAAAGAAAAAGAAAAAAAAAATAATTTATAAAAAAATGGATGATTTTAACTATGAAAAAGAAATGGAAAACTCAATGAAAGGAGGTAAAAAAATATATAAAAAATATAGAAAATGATGCAATGATTGATCAAGTATATTCAAATGTAAGAAGTATAAAAAATCATGCTTTAAGTAAATAAAAAAAATAATTTTTTAGGTATGAATGAAAAAATTAGATTAAGTCATAATCAAACTGATGAAATGGATAAAAAATATAATCAATCTAATTCTTTAATGGAAAAAACAATGAAACAATTATCACAAGTTCTTTCTTCAAATTCTAATTATTGGTGCTATTTAATTATTTTTATTTTTATAATTTTCTTCTTTTTATATAGAATTGGACATTAAATTTATATATTAAAGTTAATTTATATTTTTTTGAATGGAAATTTATAAATTTTTTTTAATTTTTCTAAAAAAAGAAAGTAAAAATGAAAAATAATGAAGAAAGAAAAAGTGTAATAAGAATAATTGGAATAGAAGGGGAAAATCAAAATGAAAATGCAATAAAAAATTCAGAAAATAAAATAAATACTTCTTCAATAATAAATGCAGGAGAATCTTTTAGAAAAAATTTAGAAACTCAAAATGAAAATGTTATGATGTCTTTTGTAGATTTAAATGTAAAAAATTTATTAGGAAATTATTTAATTGATTATAAAAATGATAATTCAAGTGATGAAGAATTGAAAAATAAAATTGAGACAGTTCAAAATACTATCATTGCTTCTGAAGGAAATTTTATTAATCTTAAAAATGAAAATGAAGAAAATGTTATTGAAAATAATAAAATTAAAAATCAAAGAAATAGTGTTATTAATTTTGCCAAAAGAAAAAATCAAAATAAAAATCAAAAAAGTTATTCATTAATAAAAGAAAATATGAATATGACAAATATTTCAAATTTACATAAAGATAATAATAGATTATCTGTTGATTATTATGGAAATGGAATAAAAAGTATGATTAATAATTTAAAATCTTTAAATGAAAATCCTATTCAAAAAAAAAAATCTAATAAATTAAGTATATTAAGTTTAAATAAAAATGAATTAAAAACAGAAATAAAAAGAAATAAATCAATTAATGCAGGACAAAGTAGTAAAAAAGAGTTAATTGATTCTCCAATAAATAATAATCATCTTAATAATAATATTAATAATATTCATAATATTCGTCCTAATAATATTATTCATAATAATAATGAAAACAGAAGAAGAACAATAAATTATACTGAATCTAGAAATTTAAAATCTTTTCAAAAAAATATTAGTCCAATGATTCCTGATGATGAAAATAAAGATTTAACAGATATAAGAAATATTTTTAAAATGGATGAAAAGAAATTAAAAGAATTAAGTAGTATTGTTGTTCAAATTAAACAAACTTTATTGTTTAAACCTGATAATAATCAAAAAATGGATAATAATAATATTCTTGGTTTACCTTCTTCAATGGATGAAAAAAACAATCAGAAAGAAATAAAAGAAAAAATGTTTGAAGAAGGGATTAATGATAATTATTTAAGTGAAAAAGAAATTTTTGAAGAAAAAAAAAATCAAATTACTCAAAAAGAAATTCAATATAGACATTTATTAAAAATGAGTTTAGTATATGATTCTCTAACTGATGAAGAAGATGGAGTTAAACATGAAAAAACTTATAATGATGAGCAAGGAATTTTTATTAGACCTGATTCTATTTTTAAAATTTATTATGATGGTTTTTCTTTATTATTTGTTCTTTTTTCTATGTTTTTTATTCCTTTAATTTTAGCTTTTCCAGAATATAATGAAAATAAAGTTAAATTAATTTTATTATTCATTTTTGATGTTATTATTGATTGTTTTTATTTTTCAGATATCATCATCACTTGCTTAACTGCTGTTTATTATATTATTGAAGAACAATTAATCACTGAATTTTCTGTTATTTTAAAAAAATATATTCAAGGTTTTTTTTTTCTTGATTTAATCACAGCTATTCCTTTTAATTCTATTTTAGATTTCTATGATTTTAAAAATGTTGGAAAGTATATTAATTTTCCTAGTTATTTTCGAGGAATATATTTACTTAGATTAATTCGATTATTAAAATCTTTTAAAGTTTTTTTAAATAATTCTTTTATTGAAAATATGATAAATTACTTAAATATGAAAGTAGGAAGTTTAGATGTTGATAAATATTATAGATTATTTTTAAGTTTATTTTCTACAATATATTCTTTTCATTTATTTGGTTGTATATTTATATTTATTGGAAAAAATAATTATCCTAATTGGATAACTTACCAAGGAATTGATATTCAAGATAATAAAGATATTTATATAGCTTCTATTTATTTTGTTTGTGCTACAATATTTTCTGTTGGTTATGGTGATGTTGTTTCTAAAAATCATCCAGAAAGATTTTTCAATGTGATTATGTTAACAATTGGTATGTTAATTTATTCTTGGATGGTTTCTGCTTTATCAAATAGTTTTATTGATAATTCTGATAGTGCTATTGAATATAAAAAAAATTTAGAAGTTTTAATTGATATTAAAGGAACTTATGATAATTTACCTGATAATTTATATAAGAAAATTAGAAGATATTTAATTTATAAAAGAAATAATGATACTATTAATTATAATACTATATATGATAATTTGCCTATAATGCTTAGAAATCAATTAATTTTAGAAATGTATAAACCTATTATTGAAACTTTTGTTTTTTTTAAAAATTTTGATAATCCAGATTTTATTTTAAAAGTAATATTACGTTTAAAACCTTTTAATGGAATTAGAGGTGAAAGATTAGTAAATGATGGTGATTTCATAGAAGAAATAATATTTGTAAAAAGAGGAACTTTAGTTGTTGAATTTCCTATTCCAATAGTATTAAAACAATATAAAGGAAGAAGAAAAAGTCTTTTAATGTCAGGTTCAAAGAAATCAAATGCACATATACTTAATTCAATAATGCAAAATGGAAATTTAGAAAGAAGAAGAATGTCAAGTGTAAATAATTTAAATACGTATACTATTAATAATAATTTGGGGAAAAGAGTTTCATCATATATTCCAAATGATTTAGAAAGTAGAATATTAAATAGAAGAAAAAGTCTTTTACCTCAAAATTTAAATAAGCTTCAAACATATGTTAAATTATTAGAAATTGGAAAAAGTGAACATTTTGGTGATATTATTATGTTTTTAAATCAGAGAAGTCCTTTAAGTCTAAGAGTAAAAAGTAGAAAAGCAGAATTATTATTTTTAATGAAAACTGATGCTATTGAAATTTCAGTTGGATTTCCAAAAATTTGGAGACAAATATTAAAGAATTCTCTTTTTAATATGCAACAAATTGATAATTTAATTAATAAATATTTAAAATTATTTTTTATAAATCAGCAAAAACCAAAAAAAGGAATAATTGATTTATTTAGTCAAAAAGCATCTTTTATGGAAGAAAGTAATAATGGAAATATAGAAGTAAAAAATAATGTGAATATAAAAAAGAAAAGTTCTTACTTTGGAAATCTTAATAATCAAAAAACAATTATGTCAATGTCTTCAATTGCTTCAATTGAAGAAAAAAGTGAAAATTCAAATGAAAGTTCAAATTTTAATAATGATAGTTCAAGAACAAAAAATTTAGAAGAATTTAATAGTGATGAGTCCAAAAAAAATAATTCTATTGATTCTGTCAAAAATGTTTTAATTGATTCTGTTGGTTCTAATAATTCTCATTTTATTAGTGAAGAATTTAAAAATAATGAAAATGAATTAAAAAATGATTTTTTATTCAAAAGAGGAATTAAAAGTAATTTTATGGGTTTTAAAGGGAAAAATAAATTTAAAGATTTAGAAGTTTGTAAAAATAATTCTTTTAGTATCAGAGATATTATAATTAAAAATACTACTTATAATTCTTTGAGTAATAATAATTCAGGGAAAAAAAAAGATGTAAAAAATTTTAAAAAAATTTCTCAAAGTACAATAAGTTCAAGAGGTGTTTATAAAAGTTTTTCTACTCATAGTTTAAAAAAGAAAAAAAAATCTAAGTTAAAAACTATTAAAGATAATATGAAAGAAAATGAAATTAATTTAAATAATCCTCAAAAATTTTATACTAATATTTTTTCTAAAATGATGATTAAAGACCAAAAAGATAGTTTGTTAAAAAAAATTAGTAATGATAGTGATTATTAAATTTTTAATTTTGTATATTTTTTATAAATATTATGAATTAAAATCCAAAAAAAATTAAATATTTTTTATACTAGAAATTTAGTGATTTTATTATATATTCATAATTATAAAATGAAAAAACAAATTTGAAATTTTAATTTATAATAATTAATTAATCTTTTATTCAATTTTATTGTTTTTAACTTTTTTTATCAATTTCTCCTAAATAAGAAAAAAAAACAATATTATCATTTAATTTATCATAGATTTTAATTTCATAATAATAAATATCTCCATTTAAAAAAGCTTTATATTTTTTATTAGTGAAAATTTCATTTAAATTTTCTTTTTTATCTAAATCATTTAAATCAATTTCAAACGAAAAATTTTCTCCACTTAAAAATTTTTTTCCTTTTTCAGAATCAATTTCAAATTTAAATGTTTTATAAGGATAAATATATTGCATTTCATAAATTGTAAAAGATAATTCTAATTTAAATTCATCATAAACAACAAATTTTTTTTCTTTATAATAATAATTTAAAATTTCTTTACTCTTATTTTTTATATCATCAAAAGAAAGTTGTTGATCACTTTTTAAATTTTCAATTGAAGTAAATTCAACATAATCATATGTATTATTTCTTTCTATAGAAATATAAAAATTATCTTTTAAACTAATTGATGTTGGATTTCCACATAATACATTAATAGTAAATTTATATTTTTTTTGAGACAAAGGAAGAATTGTTCTATTAGTAAATTCATAATAAAAAGTTTCTCTTCCTTTTAATAAATCATATTTATTATTATTTGCAGTTAAATTTTGAATTTTACAATATAAAGGTTTAATAATTTTATTATCAAGACAATTATAATAATTTATAGGGCAAAAACAAATTTTAATTATATTAATATAAAATTCACATTTTTGACTTGTTATATTTTTTAATTTTTCATAAGTATCTTTATCTACTCTTGTATTATTACAATAAAATATATATGATTTTGCTTTAATATCTGGTTTTGAAGGACAAATTATACTATCATATAAATTTGTATTATTATCATGTTCATCTTCAAGTTTTCTAAAAGAATTTTCATTTAAAGAATCTTCAAAATTTAAATTATTAAAATCATTTATTTTTTCTTCTTCTATATTATTTTCTTCTATTAAATTTCTAAAATCTTCAATTTGAATATCATCTTTATGCTTATATGAATAATATATTTTATATGCTGTGTTACATATATGTGTAAATCCATCTATATATTTTTTATATATTGATGTCGAAGAATATAATTTATTATATAAGGAATCTAAAATAAAAGTGAAAGATGATGGATATTTATTTATTAACATTTCTTTTTCATAATTTTCCATTTTTTTCACTTTTTTTTTCTCTTTTTTGAAACAATTATCATTTGTATCAATACAAAGATTATTTATTTTGTTTTCAATATTTATGAAAAGAATTAAGAATATAAAAGCAAAAACGGCTTTCATTAAATAGAATAAAAATAAATACTAAAAACTATTATTTTATTATTGGAATAAAATATTAAAAATGAAAGGAATTATTTCTCCTAAAAATATAATAAATTTAACATCCAATAATAAAATTCTTCCTGCAAATAAATTAGATAAAAATATTATAACAAATTCAGTTATAAATCAAAACAATGGTTATTCAAATAATTTTAAAAAAACCTTTTCAAACAATAAAAATGATAAAAAAGTAAAAATTGAATCAATAAATCTGGAATATTCTTCAGAAAAAAATAAAAATTATTTCAAAAATTTAAAAGATAAAATTTTCAGTCCAATTAATTTAGATTTATCAAAAAATGAGACAAAGACTAAAAATTTATTATTAGAAATAACAAATAAATTAAATTTAAATTTAACAACAAAAAACTCAAAAAAGACATTAAATAACAATATAAATGATAAAATGAAAGAATTCCAATCAATAAAGAAAATAAGTGATACAAAAATAAAATATTTACCAGAAAAACAAAAATCAATTTCTCAAAAAAAGACATTAATATTAGATTTAGACGAAACTTTAATTCATTCAGGATTTAAATCATTTATTTCAAAAGAAGATATATCATTTAATATGGAATTTGATGGAAAAGAACATAAAATATATGTTTTAAAAAGACCATATTTAGATGAATTTTTAGATAAAATGTCAAAATTATATGAAATTGTAATTTTCACTGCTTCAATATCAAATTATGCTAATCCTTTATTAAATAAATTAGATAAAAAAAAATTAATTTCTCATAGATTATTTAGAGAACATTGTACTTTAGCTGGAAATTTATTTATTAAAGATTTAAGGAAAATTGGAAGAGAATTAAAGGATGTTATTATTATTGACAATAATCCTATTTCTTATTTATATAATAAAGATAATGGAATTCCTATTATTAGTTGGCATTCTTGTCGAAGTGATAAGGAATTATTTAAATTGATACCTTTACTTGAATTATTAAGTAATGTTGAGGATGTTAGGGTTTTTATAAGAAGAGTTATTAATGGAAATTTTGTTAATTATAGTGAAGTTAATAAAATAATCAAAAATAAAAAAAATAGAAATGGAAATTTTAATAATCATAATAATATTAATGAAAGTAACATTAATATAAATACTAATAATAAATCATTTGTTTCAGAAAATCAAAAGGCATCTTCAGTTGATAAAAATAATGAAATTAATTCAATAAAAAAAATAAAAATATTTAATAATATTAATCATAATATTTTATTAAATAATAATGTAGATAAAAGAAAAAGAATAAATTTATCATTTTCAAATCATAAATTTTCAAATTATTATTTTAATGCAAATGAGAGAAATTCAATAAGAGAAAAAATTAGAGAAAGTTTGAATGGAGATTTTGGAAATAGAGAAAATAAAAATTTATTTGAAGACAAAGAATATTTAGAGAAATATAATAATTTTTATGATTTAAATTCATATTCAATAAAAAAATCTTATATAGATTTAGAGAAAAATGAAAAATTAATTTTACCTTCAAATAAATATTCTAAAAGTTTAAATAATTATAAAAAAAATAAAAATACTTTTTATAATAAATTAAAAGAAATTAAAGATAAAGTTTATAATGATGAAAATGAAAGAAATTCTTATTCTAAATTTGAACATTATCATAAATTTAGTTTAGGAATTTCTTATAGAGAAAATAATAATAATTTAAATTATTTAACTTCTCCTTCACGTACTTTAGGAAAAAAAAATTTGCTCTTTAAATAATAGTCATAAAAATTTACAGAATATTTTCAAGAATTATACAACTAAAGTAGCTACAATTTATTTAGAAGATAAAAAAAATAAATTAAATAATAATTATTCTTTTATTAGTTTAACAAATAGAAGTTTTTCAAATGAAAGAAATTATTCAAAAAATTTAAAACCTAAATATAAAAGTTCAAATGGTATTTATATTAAAAAAAACAATAATGATATTTAATAATTTATTATTAATATATAAAAATCAATAAAGGTAATATGATTTAAAAAAATGAATTTTTAACATTTTTAAATAATTTAATTTAAAAAATATTAAAAAAAAACAAAAATACAATACTAAATTTCAAAAAAATAATTAGGTTATAACAAAAAAAAAGAATCTAAAAAATTAAAACGAAAGGGATACAATATTTGGGTCAATCAGGAATTTTTTTTTTATCAAAAATTTAGATTTTTTATTTATAATATAATTATTTATTCAATCAATTTATATTTTTTCATAAATAAATAAATATACCTATAATCAATTATTTTCTAAAATTGATAAATTTCAAAATTTTCTTGTTCTTTATCTTTTTCAAAAAAAATGAAAGAATTTTCTTGTTCATTTCAAAGATTATTATTAGTAGAAGAAAAATTATATCTGTTGCTAAGTTCGAAAATAGCATTTTTTTCACAAAAAAATTATTTTTAGTTTTA
>JAJJLU010003673.1:0-39632 GCA_023807065.1 Isotricha intestinalis
GATAAAAGTACTTATACTGGAGTCTATGCTAGAGGTGGTCCTACTACTGTTGATGCTGGAAAAGGAGGTATGATCTCTGATATTTCCCAAACATGTGATAGAAGTGCTGCTGATGTTAGAGGTGTTAAAAAATAAATTATTTTAAAAGTTTTTAAAAAAATTTTTTATTGTTTTTAATTGATATTTAATGCTATTTCTTTTTGTTTTATTTTTTAAATTTTTTGTTTTAATATTTTTTTTGCAGGTTTTTAAAATTTGACAGAAGATCATTTTTTTCTATTATTTTTTTTTTGTTTTTTCAAGGTTATTTTTATTTAAAAAAAACAGTTAATAGTATATTTTAAAAATTAAATTTCAAAAATTATTTATCAAAAAAAAATCAAATTAAATAAAATTAAAAACATATTTAATATCCAGTTGTATTAAATGTTCTATAAGAAGAATTATGATTCCTAAAACGAAAAGAACTATTACAGCAATCATCATCATAATTAGTATTATTTGTTCTAAATTTATTATAATAATTTAAAGAAGTTAAGTTATTATTTCTAGGACTTCTATAATTATTAGAAAAATTACTACTCAAATTATTAGGTCTACATTCATATGTATATCTTTGTGATCTTGCTCTCATTTCAAGAGATGAATAATTATTTCTATTTGAATAATTATTAATTGGATTGAAAGAATAATTATTGTTTAAAGGTTTATAATCATTATAATTTCTTATATTATTTCCATATTCATTCATTTTTGGGGTTTCATATTTCTTCATTGGACTTTCATAATTTGTATTAATTGGATTGTCATATGAATTTTTCATTGGATTTTCATAAGAATTTTGAATTTTATTTAGATATGAATTTTGATTTGGATTTTCATACGAATTTTGATTTGGATTTTTTTCATAAGAATTTTGAATTTTATTTAGATATGAATTTTGATTTGGATTTTTTTCATAAGAATTTTGAATTTTATTTAGATATGAATTTTGATTAGGATTTTCATATGAATATTTCATTGGATTTTCATAAGAATTTTGATTCGGATTTTCATATGAACTTTGAATTTTATTTAGATAAGGATTTTGATTTAGATTTTCATAAGAATTTTGATTCGGATTTTCATATGAGTTTTTCATTGGATTTTCATAAGAATTTTGATTTAGATTTTCATAAGAATTTTGATTTGGATTTTCATAAGAATTTTGATTTGGATTTTCATAAGAATTTTGATTTGGATTTTCATAAGAATTTTGCATTGGATTTGGAATTTGACTATTTTCAGTATCATAGTTTTTCTGAGAATTTGAAAACTCTTCATTTGGTGAATTTATATTTCTTTCTTCTTCATTATTTTCAGGCCACATTCCTTCATATGGGTCTTTTTCATCTTCCTGAGGATTTGGATCTATTTCTTTTAAATAATTATCTATTTCATCTATTGTATATATGTTTGGAACTTGTTTTTCTAAAGTCCTAATTCCTATTTTTGTTAATTTTGGAACTAAGATATTCCAATAACTTATATCATATTTGTCTAAATAATCTGATATTTCTTTGTCATTTATTATTTCTTCTTCCATATTAGATTTTTATTTAATTTATTTTATTTATTTAATTTATATATAAGGATTTTTTTTAATTTATTTATTAAACACGATGTTATTAAAAATATTCTATTTTATTTTTTATGAACATTCAGAATTTTATGAATTTAAACTTCAAATATTAAAAAATATTTTCAAATTGATTTTAATTTGATATAAAAAATTATAAATTTCAAAATATAAAGAATGACTTTATATTTGATTTTTATATTTTAATGCCAATATTATACATATTTCCAAACATAAAGAGGCTTCTTAATAAAAAAAGATTAAAACTCAAATAATTAAGAATCAAATTTTAACTCTATCTATATATTTATATCTATGATTTATTTTTATGAAAGGGAATATTATTTAAGTAAAAAGGAAAGGGTATATTTAATTTATGTTTTAATTATTTATTAAAGGTTTATTTATAAATTTCATTATAATTCATCTTAGATATTAGAGTAAATATCTCCATTTAATCTCTTTAATTTAATTGAAGCTATTGGTTTTTTTGATTCATAATTAATATATTTATTATAATATTGCTTCGATTGAATATTATTTGAATTATTTGTTAAATAATAATTATCACTTTGTGTATTTTCTTTATTATCAACTAAAGAAATTAAATTTGATTTATAAACTTGTTTTTTTTTATAAAAAGAAAAATCTTTAATAATTGTAGGGGAAGGTTTCCTCATTATTGGTATATTATTATTAGTATTATTTATTGTATTTGTTCCATTTGTATTTATATTATTTTCTTTTGTAGTATATACTGTATCTTGAGTGTGAAAAGTTTTAATACCACTATTATAACTTATTTCTCCAGGAGAAATTTTTGTTTTTGAAAGAAAAATTTTTTCTTCTTTTTCATGACAATGTTTTTCTATGATATTTAAATTTTGATTTGATTTATAATTTGGTAAATTTTTTTTTAAATTTATAAATATACAATTTAAACAATTTATTGATTTATTATTATTTTTTTTGTTCATATCATTCAAAGGGAAATTATTTAATATTGTGGATAAATTAACATTACTTTTAATTTTTTGTTTTGAATTTTTGCCTTTTGAATTACTATTAAATGTATTGAAAAATAATTTATTTTCTTGTTTTAATGTATAATTTTTTCTATTATAATTCAATGATTTTACTTTTCTTTCTTTTTGAAGAGTAAAATTATTATTGTTTGAAATTTTGTTTATATAAGTTGTTAAAGAAGTAATTGGTATATTATATTTAATTTTTTCCCTTGAATTTTGAGATAATTTCTTTTTTGTATTTCTTTTGTTAACTTGATTCGAACTTAAATAAAATTGTTGAAAATGTCTTTGAATAATATTATTAATATCATTATTTGAATTTGGCTTAAATTTTTTTTTCTTTTCTTGTTTTGGAAAAATATTCTTTGTTTTTGATTTATAATTTGAATTACTTGTTCTACTAATATTACTATTACTATTATTTTTATTTTTATTTTTTCTTTTCCTATTATTATTATTTATATCTTTTTTTCTAATATCTATATAATTAATCAAATTTTTTTGAAAAATTGGAATTGATGTTTTTAGTTTTATATTTGTAGAATTATTTTTTTTAAGATTTTTATTTTTTTTGATAATTTCATAAGTATTTGATTTAGTTTTTTGAAGTAAATTTGAAGAAGAAATTGCTTTATTAGATAAAGGAATTAATTTAAATTCATTATTAACTTTAATATATTTTATTTCTTTTTCTTCTTTAATAACTTGATGAGGAATAAAATTTTCTTCAGGAACAGATTCATTTTTAAATAATAAATTTTCAGGAGTATAATTTCTAGGAGTTATTTTTTGAGGTTTAATTTCAAATGAAAAAGCAGAAAGTTCTTCATTTTCAAATTTATTATAATGTATATTTTCATTTACTCCAATATTAATATTTTCATTTTTTTGGATAATGAAATTTTCTTTTTTATTATTTATTTGATATTTGAAAGAATTACTTTTTTGACCACTATTACTATATTGATAGCTTATACTAATACTATTATAATTATTTAAATTTTTAGATTGAGAATTACTATTTTTATTTGGTGTTTTAATTAAGCTTGATGAAAAATTTGGAATTTGATTTTTATCAATTGAAGAAGGTTCATTGAATATATTATTTAAATTGTTTTTTTTTAATTGTTCCAATTGGCTATTATTCTTTTTGGGATTTGGAGAATCATCACAATAGTTACATATTGATGGAGTGAATGGACTTTCAATATTTTGTTCCATCTTTTTAAATTTTTTAATAAATTTAAATTTAATTTATTACAATTTTCATTTAAATTGTCATTCCTTTTTCTTTTATGATTCAATTATTAAATTAATTTTTCTTATTTAGTTTTGTCTTTTTCGCTCACTACAACCGAATTATTTATCTTTTTGAGAAAACATAAAAATAATATTTATTTTCAATAATTTCTATTTTATTTTCTATTACCTCAAAATATTTGAATGTCCAAATTCATCTTTTTCAAATTAAATTAAATCAAACTTTTATATGAAATCCAATAATGACATTTAAAGTTCTTTATCTTATTATGTTAAATTAAACAATTGATTTATTGTATAAAAAACTATTTCCAAATTTAAAATATATTTAGTTTCAATTTTATTTTAAAAGTTTTGTTAATTAAAGATTCCAAAATGAAAAAACCAAATAGTTTACTCTTGTTTTTCATTATCAATTATATTAATTATAATTTCTTTAATTTGAAATAATCTATGATATTTAAACAAAATTCAAAGTATAAAATGAGATATTAATTTAAATTTTGAGTTAAAAAACTAATATAAAGCTTTTAAGATTTAATAAAAAATAAAAAATGATATGATTTGGACTCTGAAAAACCATATTGTTCTCCACATAAATTACAAATTGTTGTGAATATTCAGTAAAAACTTAAGCAATAATAAGTAATTGATGATTCTCATTAAAATATTTAAAAATTTGTAATAATAAAATGAGGAAAAAAATTTAATTTTTTCAAAAAACTTTGCTTGAAAAAACACAAAAAACATTATTATTTGATATTAATAGATTATCATATTTCATTTTTTTCTTTCATTTCATTTATAAAACTAAACTTATTGGGATGATTCAAATTTTTTTTAAATTAAATTATATTTATTTTCAAATTAATAATTTATTATGTTACAATTTTCTGAACATAGAAATTGAAAACTTTTTTTGAAAATCTGTTCAAATATATTTTTTGTTATTCACTTAATTTTTCATTTTTTATTTGTAATATTTAATAATATTTAATTTTTAAACGACTAAAAATTCCAATTTTTATTTATCTTGATTTAGTATTTTTAAGGAAAATATAAATGGTTTTATTTTTTAAAATAAATGAAATGAAATAAAAGAAATTTATAAAAATTTGAAATAATATAAAATAAGTGTTATAAATAAAATTTATTATTATTTTTATAATAGACTTAAATACTATCAGATATAATTCTAAAGAATTTAAATAGAAAAAAAAATCTATGTATTTTTGATAAAATAATTATATTATTAGAATATGTAAAGTGTTTTTATAAATAATAAAAACAATATTAAATACAGAAATAAAATTGAAACTTACTAAATGAATATAATTTAATTAAGAAATATTAAAAATTATTTACACAATATTTCAAAAAAAAAATAGACAATTTGTAATCAGAATTAGGAGAATACTGACAAATCATTTAAATCAAAAAAAAAAAAGGATAATTTCCCAAAATAAATTCTCTCAATCTTAGATTACAAAAAAATATGTTATTTTTTTAATTTGAAATTTAATAAAAATGAAGAATAAATATAAAAAATAAATATTTATGTATATAAAACAAAAAAAAGAAGGAATATCAATATTTATTATTAATTCCTGAATAATATAAGAATATTCATATAATTATCTATTATATATCCCTAAAAATAATTTATTATTAATATAAAAATGATTTTACAAAACGAAACAAAAACACAAGACAAAGAAACAAATTCAAAAATAACAAAAGGAAAAGTTGAATGTCCAATATGTAACAATTTATTTTCAAATAAATGTAACTTAAAAACTCATATATCATCAATTCATAACAAAATTCTTCCATTTATATGTCCTTTCCAAAATTGTCAAAAAAAATATCCTAATAATTCTCGTTTAAAAGTTCATTTAAGAACTCATACAGGATATAAACCATATGAATGCCAAATATGTAAAAAATGTTTTAATGAAACAGGAAATTTAAAAGTTCATATGAGTAAACATGATTCATTAAAAAAATTTAAATGTCCTTTTTGTGATAAATCATATAAATCAAATGGTCATTTAAAAGAGCATATAGATATAATTCATAAGAAAGTCAAGTAAGTATTATATTTATATTAATAGAAAACATCAATGTGAGATCTGCAAAAAAAAATTTGGGAAAAAAAGTGTTCTCTTAGATCATATAAGAACTCATACAAAAGAAAAACCTTTTAAATGTCCTTTTGAAGGTTGTTTAAAATGCTTTGCTGAAAAAGGAAATATGAGAATTCATTATTTGAGACATTTAAAAAAAAATCAAGGAAAAGATTATTCTATTAGTAGTATTGGAGAAAAAAATACTATGGATAGTTTTCATGAAATTAAATTTGAAGATGATAATTTTTTTTTTAATTCTAATAATGTTGATTTAGATGATTGTTTATTAAAAGGAATAAATTGTCAAAATAATAATTTTTATGAGTTTGAAAAAATAGAAAAAAATAGTTGCTTTACTGATATTGAGTCCTCTATTAATTTTTTTAATGAAGAATTCAATGATAATCAATCTTCTTGATATATTATTACTTTTTATTTATTATTTTTGACTTTTTTCTTTTTGATTTTTCTTCTTAATAAAACACAAGAAAGAAACTATATAATTAAATTTTTTATTTTTTTATTTTTAAAAATAAATTTATTTTCAGTGTTCTTAATTTAGCATTAGATGTTTAGAAAATATTTCTATATTCATCTAATTATAAAAAAGAAATATAAAACATTTATTTTAATGTTTTGAATCTTCAATGAGAAATAATATTCAAAATTAATAATCAAATAAAAAATAAAATTTGTCTGTTAAAATAAAATTAATTAATTATTATATTATATTAAAAATTTAAAGAAATGAATTCAGAAAATGAATCTTTTGAAGATATAAAATTATTAAAAGATGTTGATAAAGAATTTATCAATATAACTTTATAAATCCATTCCCTTAAATAATTTAAATGAGAAAAAATATATCAATTGTTAAGATAAATCTCTATATAATAATTATTTATAGAAATTATTTACATATAATATCAATAAAAAGATAAAAAAAAACAATTAAAATATTCAAAGATAAATGAAAAGGAAAAATTTTCCATTGTTCATCCTTCTATTTTAAAGAATACTGATGACATGAGATATTTTAAGGATAAAATAATATAATATTAAATTTAAAAAAATATTAAAAAAAATTTTCAAATTTAAATCAAAAATACTTTTCATAATAAAGTATGAATGATGCAATTAATTATAATTTTAATTTAAAGATGTATAGACTAATATGATAATGGATTATATATTTAGAAAAATGAAGAATTTAATTATATCAAAAAAAATTTTTAAAAAAATAAAACATGTAAAAATATTCTTAAACCTTTTTAAACATAAATTTTTTTTTTAATTTTTAATAAAAATGAATAAAAGTAAGAAAAATGATATAAAAAATCAAAAATTATTTTATGAAGGTTTTTCGAATAAAAAACAATATTCAAGTTATCCAATGTAAAATAAAAACCATATTAAAAATAGAAAAAAATATATAACTTTAGATACAAATATTTCTTTATCAAGTAGGCCACATCAAAATTATTCCAAAAGTTCAATAATTTCTGAAAAAAATACTAATACTCAAAGAAAGGAAAAAACTATTGAAGATTATAAAAAAATAATTGAACAAAAAGATGCAGAAATTGAATATTTAAAGCATGAAATAAATAATATTAAATTTAATTTATCTTCTTCAAACAAAAAATCATCATCAATTAATAAAAATTATCCAAATAATATTACTATTAAAAAAGTAGGAATTTTTCCTATTAAAAAAATAACAATTAATCCTGGAAATGAGTATATAAAAAGGAATTGTAATATTGATGATATATTAAAAAATTCTGAAACAATTATTAATACTGATATAAATATAAAAGAAAGTTATAAAGATAAGCTTCGAGATTTAAAAGAAAGAACACAAATTCTTCTTGAAAAATATAATTCAAATACAGCAAATTAATCATAAATCAAACTTTTATAGTAAAACACGAATTCCTTTTTTGTAATATAAATCATATTCAAAAGTTTTTATATATAATTTGATTATTGATTAAAATTTATAATTATATAAAAATATTAAATCCTAATCCACTTCCATATTCTTTTTTAAATTGCTCATTTGCATAAATATCTAATTGTCTGTTAAGAGATTTTTGTATTAATTTTTTTTGTTTTTGAGTTTCATTTTCTTTATTTTTTTCGTTATTTTTATTTTTAGATTTTTTCCAAAAAGCAATTTTACCAACATATTTAGAAAGTGTTGTTTTAAATTTCTGATATTTATTCTCATGTTTTTTATTTAATTTTTTATTTAAATTATCTTCAGTTGAAATTGAATTTTGATTATCAACTTCATTGGTATTATTGGGATTATTATATTCTTTATTTTCATAAAGATTTATATTACTTTCTTTATGTGGTGATTCTTGCATTTTTTTATTTTATTTTCTGAAAAAATAAATTTTATAAATTATTTAATTTTTTTATTTTTTAATTATGGAGAGAAAATAAAAATTAAAATTTTATCTAAGAATTATTAATTGGTGAAAGTCAGTTTAAAGAAATTTTTAATTGACATTAAAAAATAGTAATATAAGATTTATTTAAAAATTATGAAATAAAGTTATAATTTAACTAAAATTCTTTTTTTAAAATTTATAAGAGAAATATATATTGACCAAAGATGAATGTAAAAAAAAATGAAAAAATATAAGATTTTATAGTTCACTTAAAAATACTATATATTGAAAATCTTAAATTTTTAGAAAAAAAGATTATTCAAAGATTATTTGCATTTCTTATATATAATGATTTAGAAAATAATTGAAAAAGTAATTATAATATAAAAAAA
The DNA here is from genome assembly GCA_023807065.1 of Isotricha intestinalis. NCBI lineage: Eukaryota > Ciliophora > Litostomatea > Vestibuliferida > Isotrichidae > Isotricha > Isotricha intestinalis. The sequence goes on from JAJJLU010003673.1 coordinate 8,830, forward strand.
TTAAATGATTGATTATATTATTATATCAGAAAATGAAGAATTGAAAGAAATTCAAATACAGGTTAAAACAATAATATCTAATGATAGTAAATTTAATGAAGTTTTGAATTACAATTTAAAAAATAATATAAAAATGGTAAGGGATTTATTGAAATGATAGAGTATGTTTAAAGATAAATTATAAATTCAACTTCCTTTAATAGAAAAACAAAAAATAAATATAAGTTGTTTCTAATCAAACAAAAAAAATATATCTGTAAATATTAGAGCAAATAAAAGTACTAATAATTTATTAAATGATTTCAAGAAAAAGAATAAATATAAATGTGAAAAGAAAAATAAATATGAAAATAAAGAATAAAAAATAAGAAATAAAATTTAAATATTTTTTTTAAAATTTAAAAGAAAAATATTAATATTTATATTTCAATGGATGTTAAAGTTATAAACCAAATAAAATCAAAAAATGACCTTTCAACTCCAACAATAATAAAAGGATTTGATATAAATAAAACAGTAAAAGATTTAAAAAAACGTATATATGAAGTATTAAATCTAAATGGAAAAATAAATTTAAATAGATTAGGCTTATTTTATTCAACAAATAAAAATGATAGAAAAAATAAATTTGCTCTCTCAGAAGATAATAAACAATTATTATATTATGATAATATTTCAGATGAAAATACAATAATATATGTAAAAGACATAGGACCTCAAATTTCATACAAATTAGTTTATATCATAGAATATTTAGGTCCATTATTTTTTTCAATTATATTCTTTACTAGATTATTTAAAATAACATTAGAAAAAAATGAACAAGTACCAACAGTTCAATTATTATATTTTATAATGATAATATTCCATTATATTAAAAGAATTATAGAAACAATATATATACATATTTTTTCTCGTGATACAATGCCTTTAAAAAACTTATTTAAAAATTGTGCTTATTATTGGGGACTTTTTGGTATTTTATGTTGTTATTTTATTTTTCATCCTAATTATACTCCGATTAATTTTTTATTAGGTTTTAGATATGTTTTTGTAATGTTTTTTTTTAGTGCAGAAATTAAAAATTTAAAATGTCATATTATTTTAAAAGAACTTAAAGAAAGAAATCAAGGTAAAAAAGCAATTCCTCCTAGTAAAGAGGGATTTGAAGTTTGTACTTGTGCAAATTATTTTTGGGAATTTCTTTCTTGGTTTTGCTTTAGTGTTTTTAGTCTTCATTGGACTATAATTTTATTTACTATTTGTGGTTTTTACCAAATGAGAGAATGGGCATTGAAAAAACATAAAACATTAAGGGAAGTATATGGTGATAAATATCCAAAAGAAAGAAAAGCTTTTATTCCTTATTTTATTTAATTAACTTTAGAAATAAACATAAAAAATAAAATTAATTTAGAAATAAATTAAAATATATAAAAAAAGTTAGAAAAATATAAATTATTTTATATTATCTGTAAACATTATAAAAACTAAATATTAATTAATAAATGTTCTTAAGTTTTAATTAATTAGAAAAATACCATCAATCACAAGTAAATAAAATAATTAAAAATTGAATTTAATTAAAAAAAATATATATAAAAATAATTCAAAAGATTATTATTGAAAAACTGAAAGAACTTTATAATAGATTAAGAATTTTTTATTTATTAAAGTTTTTTCAATTTTTTTGTCAATTTTAAATGGGAATAAAAATAAATGTATATAATATTTAAATTATTTACTTAAATATTATAATTTGGACCTTTATAAGGTTGAATTTCTTTTAAATATTTTTCTTTAAATATTTTAATTTCTTCAACTTCTTTAAATATTTGAATAATTTTTTTTTTGATTTTTTCTTGTTTAACATTATATCTTAATAACAAAATTTTGATGTCATCAATAATTTTCAATTGTGAATTAATTTTATCCATTTCAATTGTTAAATTATTATATATTTTTTGCATAGAAATTTGAATAGACATCGCTTTAGCTTTAGCATTTTTTTTCTTTTTTAAAATTCTAAATTCTCCTAAAACCTTAGTTAATTTTTTAAATAAATCACTTTTTTTTTTTTTAAATTCCTTACTATTAACAATATTAGGATATTGTTTAATTTTATTAATATGATTATTATATCTAATTAAAGTTTGAAAGAAAACAATACCAATTTTTCCATATTCAACTTCAGCCAAAGCTGCTTTAATCATTTCATAAGATAAACTTTCTTGATTATTAAATTCAACAGCAACTGTTAAAGCAGCAACCATCATACTAATTAGAAAATTACCCCAAATTGAAGAAATAATGACAATAAATCTACCTAATAAACTTATTGGATAAAAATCACCAAATCCAACTGTGCTCATTGTTATTATTATACACCAAAATCCATTCCATATATATCTCCAATCTTGAACTTTTTCTGTTTCTGTTCCATACATAAAAAACATTTCTACTGAACGAACTGAATATCCAAATATTATTATTGATTCTGTTAGAAGAACAGAAACAAATAAAAATGGCTTTTCTTGAAATTCTGCTTTTATTACAAATAAATAATCCATTGTAACATTACAATCTAAACATATTTTTTCACAATCATATTGATAAAATCGAGATTGAATGATTATATATTTTATAAAATGATAACCTCTTGTAAATAAAGTTAATATTGTTATTATTATATCTACAAAAATTTTGGCTTTTGGTTTACTTTTATTTCTTTGACTTATTATTACTTCTGAATTATAAAATGGTATTGATATAATTGAATTAAGTAATATTTCTATCAATAAAAATTTCCATTTTCCACTTGTAAAAATATTATCTTTAGAATTTAAATTACATTTTAATTGTTCTATTTTAATACATATTTTATAAAATATAATTAGAAGAATTATAATTATTATTGTTAATAATAAATTTAATATTCTTATAAAAGATACTATTTTTTTATGTTGTTTGTCATATTGAATTATTAAATGAGATAAATTATTTTCATCTCCATTTTCAGGAAAAAAAGTTATATTTAATTCTGAAGCTATTATACTTAAAAAACATCCTGTCCATGATATTAATAATATAGTAATATTATATTTTTTTAAGATTTTTTGAAATTTTAATACTCTTTCAATTTGAAATTTTCTACCAAATAATAAATGAAATCTATTTTTTGTTTCATTTATTAATTTTTTATCAATCAAATTCAGTGCTTCATCAGTATATAAACCATTTTCATCTTTTTTATCTTTTACATTAATATCAGAATATTCATCATAAATATTTCTTAATATTTTATCTTTTTTTAATTCTTCATCATATTCAATAATTGTACTTACCATTTTTTAATTTTAATTATGTTAAATCAATGAAAAATAAAATTGTAGGTAGATAAATCCAAAAAATATAAATGAATAATTCTTAAATCAAAGTTAATAAAGTAGATATTTCACAATTTATAAATGATAATGAGAAATAATGATAATACTTTTTAAGATTCAATAACAAAATTAATAAAATAAAAATAAAGATATATTTTGTAAATTATAAGTATTTTTGTTTCATGGCTCCAAAAGATATTGATTAAAATATGATTGATAAACAATGAATGGATGAAAAGATAAAAATCATATTTTTCAAATCTAATATTATTATTATTTCAATAATAAAGTTAATGTTTTAATTTATTATTAATTAAACTTATTAAAGGAATTTAAATCATTTTAAATATATATGAAAAACTTTTTTTATATAAAAATCAAATTCACCAAAAGTTCTAGAAATTTTATGGATTTAAAAAAAGATCTGAGTCAAAATATGAATTATATATTATTTATTTTAGTAAAAAATAAAAACAATTGAATTTAACCAACAAAAAAATTAAGTGAAGTTTCTCATTATTTGAATAAAAAGGATGAAATAATAATAAGTTAAATAAAAACAAAGAAAACATTTATCACTTTGATTAGCATGAAGTAATAATAATCCATAAATTTAGTGTAACACTTTGAATTTGAAGGAATTTTTTATAATATTCTTAATTATATATTTTTTATGAAAAGTGTATTTCAGAATAAAAAATTATTTATATAATATATAGATTAAATGATTTATATAGTATATATAAAAATATGTATATGAATTTTAAATTTTATATTATTTTATTCATTATTAAATCTGTTAATGCTTCTGTTATTAAAGATTTATTTTCTAATTTTAAATAATTTAATTCCTCAAAAATTGATTTTAGCATCATATAATCTTGGGATGTTTTATCCAAAGTTGAATTACTTTCTAATAATTTATAAACTTTATAATAAATCCATTCAATATTATTTGATAAAACCATATCATTTGGATTTATTTTTGAAAAAAATTTTAAAAGACAAGTTTGAAATTGCTTTAATATTTTGATTTTTGTTGGTATATCATATTCATCCGTTGAACTTACATAATCTTTAAATAAATTACAAATTTCTTCAATTGAGTAAATTTTGTTGAAAAGATCTCCAAAATTATTTATAATAATATTTATCAATTCTCCTAGAAAATTAAATTCTATTGATTTTAATCCTTGTTGAAATAATATTGAATTTAATAAAAAAATTAATTTTTTATGGTGATAAGATTTATTTAATATTCCTTTTAAATATTCTTGAATTTTTGAAGGTTCTTCTATTTTTATTAATAATTGAAAAGATAATATTTCTTCAATTAAAGAAGTTGAATTAATACAATTTTTGATTTTTTCATCTAATAAATTGATTACTTGAAGATTTTTTTCTTCATTAGGAATAATTTGTTTTAAAATTAATATTGCATTATTAAAGTTTTGTTGATAATTTTTAGCCTTATTATTTAAAGATATAAATTTCTCTTTTTCTTGATTTGTATTTATTAAGTTATTGTATTCATATGTGATTAAAAATATTTTTAAATTTTGGAAAATTTCAAAAAGAGAAAAAATTTTTTGTAACATTTCAAAAGCAAAAGGAGAATCTAAATTTTGTAAAATTTCATCTTTGAGATATACATCAAAATTCACAAAAACAAAATTTAACATTTTACATAAATCTAATAAAATAAATTCTGGAAATAAATCTCCTTCAAAATCTTTAGAATTTTTAAAATCAAGTAATAATTTACATAAATCAATAACCATTGAAATAGAAGAAGTTATATATTCATTATATTTATTTGTTTTATCATATTTTTTCTCTTCAATTAAATTTGATATTAATTCAAAAACTTCTGAAAAATTATCAATTTGTGAAGAAAAATTTTGTAGTTTTGAAGAATAAAAGATTACTTCATAACAACAATCAATTAATGGATAAATTTTTTCATTCATATAATCTAATTTAATTGATTTTTCTTTTGAATTTATTTTTGAGAAAAATTCACATACTTTATTTGTATAATTTAAAAGTAATATAGAAAATAAGGTGACATCACTATAATTATTTAAATAAATAAAATTGAATATTTTTATATAATAATTTAGATTAAAATCTTCACATGTATTTAAATCTTTACATAATTGTTCCATTATATTTAAAGTATTCCATTTAATTCCTCCTTCTAAAGTTAATATAATTTTTCCATAAAAATATAAAGCTGAATTATTTTTATTATTATCTAATTCTTCTAATATTGCTTTTAATTTTGGAAAATCTTTTTTTTCAATGTAAATATTAATTGACATTCCTGAAAAATCTTTCCAAAAATCAAATTTTGAATTTTTGGTTTTATTTATTATTTCAATTAAAAAATAATTTGTAAAACTTTCATTATTTTTTTCAATTTTTATAAAGAAAGTTATTATATTATGAAGAAGAGTTGGTATTAAATAAATATATTCATCATATAAATTATTTATAGTATTTTCTAAAAGAGCTTCACTAATATTTTTTAAAAATTCCATTGTTTGATTTTGATAATCATCAGGGGAAAAATTATTATCATTTTGTTGAAATAATTCCTTAAAAAATAAATATAAAAATATTAGACAGAAATTCGGAAATTTAGAAATATTTTCAAATGAAAATACTATTTTTGAATTTGAGAATTTTAAATTTTTCATTTCTTGAATTTTTTTAAAAAATACTTTTATGAATATTGAAGGATTTGAATATTTAGAAATTTTAACCATAATATTTTCAATATCTTCAATTGTGATTTCTTTATGTTCAAATATTATCTCAATCATTTCTTTAATTTGTTCATTTTGATTTTTTTTAAAAAGAATATATAAATTTAAAATAAAGAATTCTACTTCTTCTTTAGAATTTGGTTTAATTAATTTAAGAGTTGATTTAATTGCTTTTTCAGCTTTTTCATTTTCATTATTATTAATTAAACAATTAATATATATTTTATATAAATCAGTCATTAACTCAATAGGAATATTTGATTTATATTTTAAATTATTAAAATGTTCAAAAATAATAATTTGTTTATCATATTCTAAATTTTGAACAATACTTAATAAATTAATAAATAAATTTTTTGTGTTTGGTTCATTTTGAATAAAGTTAATGGAATTTAACATCGTCAAAATTTGAACAATTTGATTAAACAAATCAATTTTTTTTTCTTTTTTATCATTGCAATCTATCATATCAATATTAATTTCATTTTCATTTATATTTTCTTTTCCACTCATTTCATTTATTTCTTTTTTTTCTTTTTTTTCAATTAAAAAAGTTTCAACAAAAAAATTTAAATATTCAAATAAATTTAAATAAAACTTACTATCAATGTTAACAAAAGTTTCTACTTCTCCGATTTTAGATAATAAACATTTCATAATAGAATCAATTTTAATTATCCAACCTTGTAAAGTAGAATTATTTTTACTAAAATTATCAATTTTATTCCAAGATTTTCCAACATCAGAAATTAATTGAATTAAACTAAAAATATCTTGAAGTGAAATATCATTGGCGCTTGAATTCTTTGTGAATATAGTTAAAAATAAATCACAAATAAAATCTTTTATTCGGAGAATTGCAAAGTTATTATCTGTATCCTTTATATTTCTTATATAATTTAACATTTTACAATAATTGTATATTTTTGATACATAAGATTTTATAAAGTGAAAAGTTACATTTGTTTGGTTTTGAATTAATCCTGATAATATAGTTATTTTATTGGATTCTAGGTTCTTTAAATTTGATTCATCTATAAAACCATTTTTTATGTCTTTCTCAAATTTATCACAGAATACTATATTTATTAATATAAGGATTAAACTAACTTTTTAAAATTTCCATTGGGGAATTCATTTTTTTTAATTTAAATTCTATAATTATTTATTATTTTTAAAACTAAAAAAATAATTTTCAAATCAATTATATTAATGAATAAGGAAAGAAAAGATTTCATTATTAAATGTAAAAATTTATTTAAATAATTATAGTAATTAAAACAGAATTAGGTGTTCCTTATATGTCATTAATTGAAAATAAAATTGTTATAACTTTCAAATTTACAAGAAAAAATAAAGAAAAAGGAATAATAGAAAATATAGAAAGTGGAAATTATAAATTTCAAACAAAAGAAAAAACAACATTAATGATAGATATAATTAAATTGTATAATATAACTTATATTAATTATATTTATAGTTGTGATGTAAATTTAGAGCAGGATATATTGGAAATTTCAGACTCAATTTTATGTTCTCAAAAATTAAAAAGATATGAACCAATTAAATTAAAAATAAATAAAATAGAATTAAATAAAGAATTAACATTAAAATTACCATCTAAAACTTTATTAACAATGATTTGTGAAGTAAAATCAAATATAATATTAAATCAAATTTATAAAAAAAAAGTAAATCTTTATCAAAATTTAAAACCAAAAGAAAATTTTTCAATAAACAATTCAAGTTTATCAAAAGAAAGAACCCCAAAAAAAAGAAATAGTTTCTTAAATTCTAATTCAAAAAATATTTTAACTTCACATTCAAATGTAAATATTATGACTTATTTACAAAAAGATATAGATAATAAATTAAAAATACCAAATCTGAAGGATTCTGAAATAGAAAAAGAATTAGATTCAATGGAAATAAATAATTCATATGAGATAATGAATGGAAGTGAAACAGATTTTCCAACAAATTATGAAACTTTTATTGAATGTATTTTTATAAGTGGATTAGATAATAATAATTTATCTTTAATTGAAAAAAGTAATGAATATCCTTCTATTTGTGGTCATGAAGAATGTTCTCTTTTGCCTTCTTTAAATCCAGAAATTTTATATTCTTATTGTAAAGAAAATAGTAATATTGAATTAAATCCTTTACTTCCTAAAATGAATTTTCCTTTAGGAATTAAATTATGTTTTTTTAATCAAGAAATATTTAATGATAATAAAGATATTGGAAAATATGATACTTTTATGAACGTTATAACAAATGAAAAAGGTGATACTTTTTATATGGTCTCAAGTTTTTACTATAAAAATATATCTTTAGATGAATATAATAAACTATATAAAATTAATCCTTTAAAAAATTTTATTAAATTTGAAGATGAAATTGATGAAAATGGAAATGAAAAAAATCACAATAATTTTAATAAAAATTTAGATATCATTACAAAATTAATGAATAGTGATTCAATATTAATACCATATTCTATATCAGTTGTTTCAAAATATCAATATAAATCTCAAATGGAGAAATGTTTAGAGGAAATATTAAATTTACATTTAAATAATAAAAATCAAGAAATAGACAGTTTGATTAATCATATCATTAATGAAATTCCAATACCTTCGAAAAATCAAACCATAACATTTTATTTACCTAGTTCTCCTTTACCAATTGAATTAATTTCTCCAAAAAACTCAAAATTAAAGTATTTATATGATATTGATTTGTCTAGAATTTTTCAATATTTTGATATTGATAATATTGTATTTATTTTTTATTTAATAATAATAGAACAAAAATTATTATTTATTCATAATAATTATAGTGAATTAGCAGAAATTTCATTTTCTTTTATAAATTTAATTTATCCTTTAAATTGGATAAACACGTATATTCCTGTTCTTAGTTTTTCAACAGTTAAATTTTTACAAAGTTTTATTCCTTATATAATGGGTTTAGATAAATATTTATTAAATTATTCTTTTGAGAATCAATATATTGATTCTTCACTAAATATTGCAATTATTGATATTAAGAATAATTGCTTTTGTTATTTTGATTCTAAAGGTAAATTAAAGAAACGCTCTAGAAAAGACATTTTAAAAATTTTTAAATTACCTGAAATACCAAGTAAAATAAATGATTATTTTGAAAAAAAATTAAAGGAAGTTAAAAAAACAATATCTAAAAATTCTTTTGATAAATTTAAAATCAATGAATTAATAAAAAATATCTTTTTAAAAGGAATGATATTAATAATAGGAGAATATAATCATCATTTATTTTTTTCACATGATGAAACTCCAATATTTGATAGTCAAAGTTTTTTAAATACAATATCCAAAAAAGAAAAAAACTTTTATTCAGAAATTATATCAACACAATTATTTAATCAATTTTTATATAATGAAAAATTAATAAATAAAAACATTGAGAATAAAACAGAATTTAAAGAAAACGATATAATAGATACAACTTATTTTAAAAAGGTATTAAATCAATATCATAAAAATATGATAGAAAATATTTCTCCAAAAAAACAAAAAAATTCAATTCCAATAAGAACTTATAGTTTAAAAAAAAGGAACTCAATGTCAAAATTAAGAGATTTTAGTGGAAATAAACAAAAAAGTAGAGATAACTCTTTTCAAACAAGTACTTTAAGCATGGAAAATAATAATTATTCAGAAAGTTCAAAAAGTAATAACTTAAGAATTCTTCAAAAAAAAAATTCATTAGCATCAATTAATACTATAGAGATAAATAATAAAAGAGGAAATAAAAATATTTTGATTTATCCATATTTTATAAAAGAAACTATAAATAAATTAGATAAATTTAAAATATCGAAATTTATAATAGATAATAATAAAAAAGATCAGATAATATATTCGGATATAACAAAACCATTAATAATGAAAAATGATATTAAAATAGATAATATACCTAAAAAACATAAAGTTTATATTAACCATAAAAGAGTTAAATCAACTATTCCTTTACCATTATCTTTTCCTAAAACAGAAAAAAGAAGTTCAAATATTATTTCAATGTTTCATAACCAAGATTTAACAAGAATTATATCTCATGAAGAAATCGTGAATAATATTAATAATTGGTTTACTGATATTTCAACTTCAGAAAAAAAAGATGCTTTTAAAATAATCGATATTAAAATATATTTAAAGCATAGAAAATATAGAAGAATACTTTCAAAATTATTATATCAAGGTTCTATTTTAGATGATGAAAATAATAAAATGTTAAGTAATTATCATTTTGAAGAAATGTTAGATATAATAAAATTTTGTTTAAATATAATTAAAGAAGAAGAATTTTCGACATGTAAATTATTCACTCTTTCTTTATTTTCATATTATAAAAAAGAAAATGACAAAAATATATTTTTATATGAAGAATATATAAACCCAAAAAGAAAAATAAAACCATGTAAATTATGGTTTAAAACTAATTATTGGGTAAAATGGTATGAAGAAGATATAAATCAAAAAGTTTCTGATATAGAAAATGATTTAAATTTATCGGATAATAATGATTCAAGTGATGAAAAAATAAAATTAGATTTACTTGATAGATTAGAAAGTGTAATGAAAGAATTAAAATTAGATAATGATTTGATTAAAATTGTAATTGTAAATGAATTAGCTCATAAGTATTTATGTAATGAAAGTTTTATAGAATTTCAACAAAATTTTGTATAAATTTTCTAAATAAATTAAAAATTGAAATATAAAAATTAAAGTTAATTTAAATTAAAATAAGAATACAAAAAAAAACAATGAACTCATTTAATTTTTCAAATTTTGACGAAAAAAAAGAAGAAAAAAAAGAAGATAACCAAAATTCAAATAATAAAAAGTTAAATGTAGGAGAATCATCATCTCAAAAGCAATCAGAAAAAAATAATAATTCCCAAAATGAAGAAATAAAAAATTTAAAAAAAGAAAATAAACAAAATCAAAGTCAAATGAGCATAATGTAAGAATAAAATAGTAATATATAATAGAAGTGACTCATCTCCAGAAAAAATAAATACATTTGGAAACAGTTTAATTTCTCCTTTTAAAGATATGAAATATAAAGAAAATGCTTTTACCCCGCTTAAAAATGAAATAATGGCATATAATTTTTTTTCTCCTGGAATGAGAATAGAAAGTCCATTTGAAAGTAAAATTAATTAAAAAAAAATATAATTTAATTTTTAGAATTTGAGCCTTCATCAGCGAAATTTAAATATCAAAATTCTATTATTAATAGAGATGTCATCCATGGAAAAAAAATTAATTTCAATAATATAGAAATTAATAATGGAAATGAAATAAATATAAATAATAATTTACAATTAAATAATCCAAATGCTTCTTTTAGTGAAAATATAATAATAAATAAAGAGCAAGAAGAAGAAAGATTAAAAAGAAGAAATTTAAATTTAGATATTCCTTCTCAACATACAAGAAATCAAAATCATATTCAAATTTCAAATCAAAAAATTTCATGTACTTGCACCAAAACAGGATGTTTAAAAAAATATTGTGCATGTTTTTCAAATGGAATTTTTTGTGATGATTGTCAATGTGAAAATTGTGAAAATAGAAAAGAATTTTTTCCTAAAAATGATAATAATAATAATAATGGGAAAGATATGAATTTTATCAATTTAATGAAAATGCAGTCTCCAACAATGCAATTAGGAATATGTAATTGTACTAAATCAAATTGTACTAAAAAATATTGTGAATGTTATAAAAGTGGAAGAGAATGTTCTTGGATGTGTAGATGTGTGAATTGTGCTAATTGTGAAAGTAGAAGAGATAAAATTCATTGTGAAAGATTTTTAATTGATGCTATTGGAATTCAAATCATCAATAATATCATTTCTTTTTCTAAAAGAGAAGTTGTTGTTAATTTGGTTAATAATAATAATATTGGTAATTGTAATAATAGTAGTAATATTAATAATAATAAAAGTGATAATAAGAATATTAGTTCTTTTAATAATTATGATAGTAAATTAGAAAAAAATAGTATTGAAGATATTAATAAAGTTGTTAGTGAAAATAAGGATGTTGGAATAACAAAAAATAATGAAGAAAATAGGGTTAAAGATAAAGAAAAAAAAATTGAGAAAAAAGAGAAAAAAAATATTAACGAAAATGTTGGAAATATTAAAAAGAAACATAATTTAAGAGATTTAAATAAGAAAAATAAAGTTAAAGAAGAAGATAAATATAAATCTAATAAGAAAGAAAGAAATAACTCTAGTGTGAAAAAGGATAAACAAGAAGATATTTATACACCTATGAAAATGTCAAATAAGAAAAGACTAAGAAATACTACTTCTAATTTTAAAACCCCTATTAATTGTAGTGCAAATTTAACTACTACTGAAAAAACTAATAAAACTAAAAATAATACTAATAATAAAAGAAGAATAACTAAAGGAAAAAGATTAAATATGTAAATATTTAACTTATATTATTTATTTATAAAAAAGAAATTCTTTCATATTTAAAATTAAAAATTAATTGAATGTTTTTCATATAAAAAGATATTAAATCATTTAATAAATATCAGAATTAAATCTAAAATTATTTAATCAAAACATTTAAAATATAAATGAATATGTGTCAAAAAAATATATTAATTCAATTATTAAATATTATATTAGATGTTCATCAATAATATCATTTACATTTGAAAGTCAAAAAAAAACATAAAAATTAGAATAAAAAATATTAAACACACCCAAATTGAAATTAATGATTAAATAATTAAAAATAAAACAATATATATTTTATTCTTTTAGATTTTTCTTTTTATTTTTATCTTTGAAAACACAAGCATGTTTCTTAAAGCATCCATTACAAGAAATACACTTTGATTTTCTATTTCCTTTTTCTTTCCAATATTTAGGTAAATCAGGTTCACACATTAAAGGTCTACATAATCCAAAATATTCAATTTTAGTATTCTTCATAACATTTTCAATAGTATCTAAATCTCTAATTCCTCCAATTAACATAACAGGAATATTAACATTTTCAGAAGCTTTTACAGTATAATCTAAATAAAAAGGTCTTCCATTTAATTCTTTAGCTTTAACTTCTCTATAATCTCCAGAAGAAACTTCAATAATATCAACACCAGCTTTTTCAGCTAATTTACAATAAGTAATAAAATCATCTACAGTGAAACTATCTTCGAAGCTTTCTCTACAATTAAGTTTAATAATAATAACAAAATCATTTCCAACAACTTTCCTTATTTTTTCAACAGTTTCAACCATAAATCTAGCCATATTTTCAGCAGTTCCACCATATTCATCATTTCTTTTATTATAATGAGGAGAAAAAAATAAACCATAAAGACCCCAATGACCAGCTCCTAATTCTACACCATCAAATCCTGCTTTTTTAGCTCTTAAAGAACCATTTGCTACTGCATCTTCAATTGATAATATTTCTTCTTTTGTCATTTCAATTAATTCTTGTTTATAAAATGAATTATATAATTTACTTGGTCCTATTAATTTTCCCTCTGAATTAAAACCTGATGGAGCAATTTGAGGAAATATTTTAGTGTCATATTTATGCATTAATGATGTTAATTTTTGATATTCAGGAATATATTTATCATCATCAATAACAAAATATCCTGATGTCAATTTATAATTACTATCTACTAATGTTCCTCCTGTTATTATTGAACCTACTCCATTCATTGCATATTCTTCATAATATTTTAATCCTTCTTCTGTCATTTTTCCATCTTTGAAAGTAAAATCAAATACTGCTCCTTTAAATAATCTATTTTTAAATTTTATGTTTTTGATTTTTGTTTCTTCAAAAATTTGTTTGCTTAAAATTTGTGTAAATGATAACACCACAAATAAGAAATGCATATTCATTTTTTTTTTTATTATGTAATTTGATTATTTATAATAAGATTTAACTGTATTTCATAAAAATTAATTAATAAAGTAGATTAACTTCTTTTTCATGAATTTTGGAGATTAAGGATTTTCATTCAAATAAATATTTAAAATTGCGAAGAAAATATTTTTGAATCATATATAATCTTTTAAATATATTTTTGATTGAATTTATTCTTATTTTAATCACGCTTTTAACTTTTTGAAAATTTTTAAGACTTGATATCATATAATAATTTTATTTTATTTATTAACAAAAAAAATAATTATTTTTCTCCAAATTTTGAAATTGAAGTTTATAAGAAGAAAATAAAATTTTGTGCAATATAAATTAGTTTATTTAAGTATAATTCAAAATCATGAATCAAATCATAATTATATATCTCTCAATAAATAAGATCAATCAAAAATCAATGATTGAAATATAAAAAATTAAATTTCTTTTTATTTTTAAATAAATCATTAAAATAAGCAATTTTATAGTTTAATATTTTTGGGAATATTTAAGAATACTTAATAAAAAGATTTTTATGATAATTTCCCAATATCATATAAAAATTGATATTTTAATGTATTTTATTTTAATTTTTCTTTTGATTTTTAACTTTTTTGATTTATTCAAAAAAAATCAAAAAATTTTTACTATTTTAATTTTAAACATCTAATTATAAAAAAATCTTTATAAAACATAAAAGTACATATCATATTTTGAAATAAATATTAATAATTAAATTATGTTTGATTTCATAATAAAACATGTTAAAAATTAATTAAAAATTTAAAAAATAATTATAATATTTATTATTATTTCAATAAATTTTACATTGTTCTTAACCATTTTGATACTTTAAATAAACCTTTTTTTTGTCTTGATAAAGATATTTTCCATAATATCATTATTATTAATCCAGTTATAAAAGGAAAGAAAAAAGCAATAGCACAACTTTCTAAAGAAGATATTATCCAATTCACTTGAATATTTTTATATATAGCACAAAATGCAGTAACAAAATATAAACAAAATAAAATCATTAAAGTTGATATTGTAAAAAATATTATTAATTTTCTTTTATATAATTTTAAGATTTGATTCGCAATTAATTTAAATTCATCTGAAAATTTTTCATTTTTAATAATTTGTTCAATTTTATTATTTGATAAATAATTAAAAAATCCACAAATAAAAAAAGCAATAACATTTGAAAAAATAGTTTTAGGTAATCCGACAATAAAAGAAAGAGAATTATTTTTATATTTTTGAGAAATATAATTATCAGTAAAAAATAGAGCATTAAAAAAAAATTCCAAAGAAATTGCTATAACAAAACGATCTAATTTTAAGTATCTCATATCTAAAATTGAATTGTTAATAATAATATTAAACATATTTTGTTTATCACTTAAATAATCTAAATAAAAAGTAGTATTATCTCTTTTATCTAATCTTTTAGCTTCTTCATATGATAAAAGTTCATAATCATACTTTCTTTTATTTAAATTATAATTATAATTAATATTATCATATTCATTTGAATCAATTTCACTTTCATTATCTGTTATTATATTTTCATTTTTTCCAACAATAATAGGTTTTAAACCAGAGAAATGTGATTTCTTTTTAATTTTATAATTTATTAAAAAATTATTTTCTTTCTTATAATTTTGAGAATATTCTTTTCTCTTTGATTTTTTTAATACATTTTTATTACTTTCTGTTTCTTCATCATTTGTTATTTCTAAATGGTCATTTGAAGTTTGCCTCGTTGACTTTTGTTTTATTGGAGGATTTCCTCCATTTTCAAAATCTTCTTTATTTTCATCTACATTTTTATTATTGTTCTCTAAAGTTTTATTCACATTCAACTTCATTTTCTCTTTATTTTCAAATGGATTTTCAGTATTTTCTTTTAAAGCTTTTTTTATTTTTTTTAAATCATCTTTACAAAAATAAATATAAAGTATAATATGAACAGTGGTTAAAAATAATAAAATCCAACAACCATAATTATGCTTAAAATATTTTCCATTAAAAACAATTTTATGACATTTAACAACATAAAATGTTTCACTTATAAACATATTTTTAAATTGAAATTTCATATCTTTAATAAATTCATTTTTTTTTTTATTGACGTAGCAATCACATTTAACATTTTTATTAGTAAAATCAAATCCACTATAAAAACAATCATCACAAAAATTAACTTCTTGATAATAATCAATTTGTCTGTCTTTTAAAGTAACATCATTCCCATTTTTTGAAGAATAAGTTGAACAAATATCGTTGAAAAACTTGTTTTTTGGATCGAAAACATCATAACCACTTAAGGATAATAAATAAGCATTTTCATAATTAAATAAATTTGTATTCAAAACCGGAGATGTTACTATTATTTTTAAATTTGAACAATATTTTTCATAATCTATTAAATTACCATTATTATCATATACCTTAAAAACACAATTTGACTTTATTTTTGATGAATCTTTTTCATCATATTTAACTATTAGTAATGGTGATGGAAATAAACTTTCTAATTTTTTTCCACATTCACCTAAATCAATATTAGAGAATTGATTATTATTATTAATTTTTTCAATTATTGAAGAAGAAATTGAAGAGTGATATACCATATAATTAAGATTAGTACTTTGAAAAATAATAGAATAATCTGAATTAAGTATTGAAAATGGTTCATTAATGAATTTATTTAATTCATTTAAAGTTAAATCAGGAATAAATATAGTAAATGAATTATCTCCATTATCTTTTTTTAAGTAACAATAATTTCCAATTTGAATTAATTCAGAATTTTTATCACAATTATAACAATCATTTAAATTACAAGATTGAACACATTGTTCTTTTTCAATTATTAATATAGGATAATTTAAATCGCATTTTGAATCATTAGTACATTTCTCTGTATTAGAACTACAATATTTAAATTTATTTTCATCAGTATCTAAATAATAGTTATTGGGCATTAATATTGTTAAAATACAATTAAAATTTGGCATTAAACTATAATTATCAATACATGAATCACACATTGTATTTTCATCATTTGATTTTTGCGAACATTTTGAACATAATTTATTACATTGTTTATATATTGAAGGTTCAGTTGATTTGTCTTCATAATAATTTTGAGGAATTGAATTCTTTGAAACACAATTCCCGAAAGTATCTTTAAATACAAAATCATTTTTACATGTTAAACATTTGGTATCTTCACCAGAACATGTTTCACAATTTTCATTACAAAAAATTATTGTTCCATAACATAAATTTGACACTAAATATTTATCTTGTGATGAATTATCTGTTTCCGTATCTTGTAAATAATATCTAAATGAATATTTATTTACTGTTGATGATTCACATAATAAATATATATCATTTTGAGTATAAGGAGTATTATATTTAAATATATCTGAATTACTTAATTCAAATGATATTTCTGATGATATTATTCCATATTCAGTAAATGTTGTTTCCGTATTATACAATGAAAAATCTATTTGAATTTTCTCATTTATATTTCCATAAAAAGTGAAATTCGAACATTTTGGGAAATTATAAAGATAAAAAGCTAATTGTTTTGTTTTATAATTTATAATTGAAATTGTTACTAGATTTTCTGAATGTTTTAAAATATATCTTAACATTATTTTCATTGATAAAGTATTTTGCAATTTAATAAAATAACCTCTTCCAATTTGAATAAATTCATCATTTTCAATTAAATATTTTGAGATAAATATACCATCATATTGTCCAGCAGAAAATAATACAATTTTTTTTAAATCATCCATAAATACAAAATCCATATTATTTATAATTAATGGACTTGTTGAGCTAGAACCACCCAAAACTTTTCCAAAAATAGTTTGAAAATCACTTAAATAAAAACTACCTATATTATTATGATAGCCAAAACTACATTTATAATTATAAACTTCATCATTTATAAAAAGAGAACATATTATCACTTTATCATTGGTTATTTTTAAATATTTAACCCCTTCAATATTATCTAATTTTTCTAATCTTATTGGTTCTTCTTCATTATTTGTAAACAAAAAATAAGCTAATTTATTATCATCATAAAAACACCCAACTTCATTATTCAATCCAAATTGAATACAATTAACTAAATTTTTACCTTGAAAAATCCCTTCAATAGGAGTTTCATTTTTTGATTCAAATGTTGTAATATTTATAGTATATAAATATAAATATGTTTTTTTTACTGAATATATTGCACTTCCAAAAAAAACATCAGAATTCTTAAGTTGAATTACATTTAATATTTGAGTATTAGATTTGAAATCAAAATATTTAGAAAATGAAAAAGTTTTAGTTTCTGTGTTTAAAGTTAATTTTCCAAAGTTTTCAGAATTAAGAATTGATATTGAATTTTCAAAAATTCCAACCCAAGAGTTTTTAGAAATTTGAATTAGAGTAGTTTTGTAACTATTAATTATTAATCTTGTAGATTCATCATCTGTTTCTACCATTGAGTAATCATCGGAAATTTCTCCATTTTCATCTATTAATATTACATATATTTTGTCACAATTACTTGAATCATTGCAATAAAAACAAAAATAACTATTTTGTTCTTTTGTTGAACATAAAACATTTACTCTTGCATTATGGATATATTCTTTAATATAAGTTGCAATTGTTTTCAGAAGTATTATTTTTAATATTAGAGAAAATATCATATTTAAATTATCTATTAAAAAAAAATTGTTTTTATTTCAAATAATAATTTTGATGATATCAAATTTATTTAATCACAATTAAATATTTAAAAACTATATCTAATGTTAATTAAAAAAATGATTCATGTGTTTTAAAGAATTTTTGTATAACGAAAAAAATCTGAAAATTAAAAAATTTTATATATAAATTAATAATTATTTATTAAAACACAACAAATACTAATTATTTGAAAAATTTCTGTCCACAATAGGGTCTAAATTTTTTAATAAAATATTCTTTCTATCAATTGGAATATTAGAAGATTTATTGTCTAATAATTTATTTAAAGGAGTAAAATGATTTATTTGAGCAGTACTATATTTTTTATCAAAATATTCATTTTGTGACAATAATCTAATTTTAGAATTAGAATAATTCTCATTATCTTTTTTTTCATTATTTTTAGTGTTTTTATTTTTTTGATTTCTAACATATTTTGAATTTAAAATTTCTTCTTCTTTAATTTGATTTAAACTATTTTGACCATTAATTAAAACATTATTAATATTTTTTTTCATATTTACTTTAGACATTTTTTTATTTTCTTCTTTTAAAGAAACAAGTTTTAAATGTTCATGATATTCATTTAAATTTTTATTTGAAATTTCATCCACTAATACTTTATTATTATTATTTGTTTTATAATCATTTATTTCATTTATATTCTTTGCATGAATATTAAGACTTGAATTATATAAATTGTTTTGGGAAGTATTGGTTGGAGAATTATTTTTTTTTATAAATTTAAATTTTGAAGATAAACAATTTATTACTTCATTTAATTCTCTTGAAGTTCTATTACCATTTAATTCCATATTTATATCCATACTATTATTTTTTATTCTTATTTTTCTTAATTTTTCTGGAGAATTTATTTTATTTTTGTTTATTTGATTATTTTTATTATTTTGCTCTTCTGTTTCAATTTTATTTGAAATTTTTGATAATAAATCTGTAGTCATTAATAATTTTTTCATTTCAAAATTTTGTGGAATATTTTTTTTTTGAATAGTGAAGTCTTTTTTTTTGATATTATTATTATAATCATTTTTTTGAATATTTTCATTTTTTTTATATTCTAACAATTTATTATTCATTATATTTTGATTGGAATTTGAATTAAAAAGAATATTGATTTTATTATCATCTAAATTATTAACATTAATATTAGATGCACTATTAGTTTTAGGAACATAAAATTTATTTCTTGAATGAATTATTTCTTTATTATTATCAACAGCATTATTAATCATAAATTTACTTTGATTATAAGAATTATCAGCAAAAGAAAAATTTGTATTTAATATTAAAAAAGGTTCATCCTTATTACTTCTATTAGGATCACTATTAATATTAACATAAGGTAAATTTTCACTTAATTGTTTTTTATGATTTGGTCTTTGTTCAACATAATTTTTGATTTGAGTTTTTGAGTTGTTTAAAATATAAGGTTGATTAGATATTATTTCATGAGATTTTCCACTATAATCTCTTTGCTCAAAAATATCATTTTTATTTATTTTAGAATCTTCTATTTTTTTTAATGATTGTTCATCATCAATAGTATTTAAAAAATCAGGAATTTTTATCCCTTCAATATTATAATAATCATAAACTCCTTCTTCTATTAATTTTTGTTTTTTTTTAAAATCTATTTTTTGACTCATATCTCTAAAATCTTGTACTTTTACTACTTCTCCTAAATTTTTTCTAAATCTAACTGATTTAATAAAATCACTTAATTCAGTAAATCTCTGTTTAATTAATTTATAATCTTTTTCATTATTATGAAATTTTTTTTCAAATTCATGAAATAATTCTTCTTGTTTTTTTAATTTATCATTATATAGAGTTTCTAAACTATTTTTATATTCTTGTAAATTATTATAATCTAAATGAAATTTTTCACTTTCACTAAGTAAATCATTAGAAAATTTATTATTTTCAATTCTTAAATCTTGAATTTTTTCTTCAGTTTCATTTATTCTTTTTTCAAATTGACTTTCACAATGTTTTACACTATTAGAACAAAATTCTTTATATTTATTTGTGACATTGTCAATTTGTAAATTAAAATTTTTAATTGTTGTTTCTAATTTATCTTTATAACCTCTAAAATCAATTATATTTTTATCTTTATTTGTTAATAATAAATTAATGCTCTTGTTGGCGTAATCAAGAAAATCTCTTAAATTTTTATATTTACATTTTTCAGTTCCTATAATTCCAGGAAGAGTTAAATTCATATCAAATATTTTATCAAATTTAAAATTTGAATCTTCTATATCTTTTTCTAATTGTTCAATTTTTGAAGCATTTTTTGAAGTTATTTCATCTATTTTTGATTTAAATTGAATCAATTTGTCTATTTCTTCATTTTTTTCTTTATTTTCATTAAATAATATAAATAATTCTTCATATTTATCAGATAATATTTTTATATTTTTTTCTATATTTATTACTTTTTCTTTTAATTCATTATTAGATGAATCAATTTTATTATAAATTTTTAATTCGAGTTTTTTTATATCTCCTAAAAATTCATTTTGAAAAAACATTAAATCAGTTTTTGTCAATTCTGCCATTCTTTAATTATTTTTTAAAATATAATAAAAAAAATAAATGAATAGTAAAGAAAAGCATAGAATAAATTTAAATAAAAAAAATCAAGATTTAAAAAATTATCAATCATACCAAATTTCAATAAAGAAATATAATAAAAATCAGGAAACAATAAAAAATAATAATCTTTCAAAATTTCCTAATCAAATATCAAAAGAATATAGTAAAGAACATAAAACAATAAAAAGTTTTGACGACAAAAAAAATAATTTCTCAAAAAAAAGAAATAAAAGTTCAGAGAAGGAAAATTTAAATAATTCATTTTCATATAAACAACATTCTTTAAATTTAAAAAAGAAAATAAATTTAATAAATTTAGAAAAAAAACAAATTTCAAAAAGTCATATGAATAGTATAATATTAGAAGAGCAAAAACTAAGAGAAGATAAAGCAATTTTAGAAGCATATTATGCAAAAAAATTATCTTTAGAAAAAATAGACCAAGAAAGTAGATTTTTATTTGAAGATGATGAAGAAGATAATTCAATTTATATTCCAAAAAATATTCATGATAAGGAAACTACTGCTGAAGAAGAAGAAAAAAATTTAAATGAACAACAAAAAAAAATGTTAAATATAATTGATAGTTATTTTTCTAGATCAAGACTTCAAATTTTAGAAGCTTCTTATGAAAATAAAATGATTGATGTTAAAATATTAATGTATGATTTTCATATTTTAAGTGAAAAAATTAATAGAATGAAAGAATATTTTCAACCTTTTATTATTACTAAAATTGAAAAATATTATAAACCAAGAAATTGTAAAAATGAATATGAATTAAAATCTTATCCTCATAGTAAAGAAAAAAGAAAAAATAATAATCATGTTATTTCTACTTTTTTTCTTCCTAAAGTTAGTATAAGTATTGATAAAAAAAATAATGTAAGAAATAAATCTAATAAAAATAAAAGTTATAATATGAAAAAGGAACATAAAATTATTGGAAGTTTATCTAATATTAAAAGTTTTAGATTTGAAAGAAAAAAAAAAACGATTTTACAAAATATTTTTGAAAGTAATTCTTCTTCTTCAGTAAATATAAATGAAGTTAAAGATAATAAAAATATGTTTTTTTCACAAGGAAAGAAAGATAAATCCAAACCAAAAATAAAAAAATCAAATTCATTTTTTAATGATATTAATAATAAAAATATTTTTGAAAGAATATTCTATTTTTTAAATAATGAATTAAAGAAACATCCTTTAAGGAATATAAATAAAATATTTAGACAAATATTTATTAAAGAATGTATAAATATAATTCAAATAAAAATTTTAAGATTAAATAATTCAAAAAAAAAAGAAAAAGAAATTCTAATTCAAAAAGAAAACAAATTACAAGAATTTTTAAAAAACTATTTATAACAAATCTTTTAAAAAATTTATATTTCTTTTTTAATTAAAAAATTTATTTTTTCAATTAATTTCATTAAATTATATTTTCTAATCAAATAGTGGTTGATCATAATTAACATTAATTGACAATATAACAGAATTTTTATCATCAGGATCTTCCTTTCTAATAATAATCCCTTCTTTTTCAATTAACCTTTCAAGAACATCATTTAAAGTAACACTTAATTTTTCAGCTTCATTTTCTGTACTTAAAACTTCAAATTTATCTTCAATATATTTACCAATAATTGCAGTCGGAGTAACTTTAATATTTTTGTCTTCTAATTGTTTAATAATATATAAAATTCCAGTTTTCATTTTTTCAAATTCTTCACCTGAAATTTTCATATTTTCTTTTTTTCTTTTTTCTTCTGCATATTCTTTTTCAAAATCTAAATCAACATCTTTTTGATCAACTTTAATTATACTAGTTTTCAATAATCTAGAAGCTTCTTTAACAAACAAAGGAGTAATTTCTTCACATAAATGAACTTTAGCAATAGCTTCACTTAATCTAATTAAACTTTCTAATTGTCTAACTGTAATTCTATATGAAGTTTTTTGGAAAGAAATATCACTTTCTCTTAATTTCTTATATTCACTTCTTAAAGTTTCAGCAGCTTCTTTTGAAAATCTTGGTTTAAAATGTCTAGCATATCTAATATATAATGAAGTATCTTTTTGAGAATAAATAAAAGTATTATTCTCATCATCATTAGTAGTTTTTTTTTTTTGTAAATTCATAATATAAGAAGCAATTTCATAATCATTATATTCATTTCTTTCATCAACAATAACAAAAAATAAATCAAATCTGCTCATAATAGGAGCACTAATATCAATATTAACATTAAGAGGTTTAGTTTTATCATATCTTCCAAAAACAGGATTTGCAGCAGCTAAAATAGAAGTTCTAGTCATTAAAGTAGCATGAATACCAGCTTTAGCAATACTAATAGTTTGTTGTTCCATACTTTCATGAATAGCTACTTGGTCCTTTAAATCCATTTTATCAAATTCATCTATACAACAAATACCATTATCAGCTAACATTAATGCTCCTACTTCAATGCAAAATTCACCAGTTTCTGCATCCTTCACTACTCCTGCTGTGAGACCTGCTGCTGAAGAACCCTTCCCACTCGTGTATACAGATCGAGGAACAAGGTCACAGACGTATTTCAGGAATTGACTCTTTGCAGTTGATGGATCTCCTACTAAACATATGTTAATGTCGCCACGAAGTTTTATCCCTTCTAAGGTCTGCTTGTTAACTCCTCCACATAACATTAATAATATTCCCTTTTTTACTTCCTCTTGTCCATACACATTTGGAGCTATTGATTTTGATAAATTTGAGTATATTGAAATGTCACCTTTCATTTTTAATATTATGTCAATTTCTTTATTTGTGAAATTTTCTTTTAATTCATTTCCTTTATCATCATATACATCATTAATTGTTTTTTCAGTATCCTTTTCACTAATAACAATATTATTTGCAATAAAAATTAATTTATAACTCATATCTTTAATACCTAAATTTTTCAAACCTGAAATTCCTTCTCCAATTTTTTGTTCTTCTCTTTTAACAATATCTCTTTTAACTTGTTGTTGAACTTTTTCTCCGGGTTTACTTAAAGCCATAATATCAGGAACAACAATAATATTACCAATAAAATTAACTTTATCTCCAGGTTTAACTTTTTCAACTAATTCACCTCTTAAAATAACATCAATACTTCTAGGCATACTTCCAGTAGGAATATCTTTTGGATTTTCTTGTACTCTTAATTTTTGCCAATCATTAAATTTACTAGAATCTTCAATTAATTTCCATTTAGTATGATTATTACAATTTTTATTAGAGCAAATTTTGGGTTCAGTAAATCTAAATTGTTGTTCTATTCCAAAAACAATAGCACCACACATTTTACATTCAAAAGTACCTTTAATTAATTCAGGTTTAACATCAGAACTTCTAGTTATAGTTCCATAAATTTGAATTAATTGACCAAGTAAACTAACTCTTAATTCTCTAATATTTCTTCTATTAGATATATTTGTAAAAGCAACTCTGAAATTTCTTCCTTTTGCCCATTCTGGATCAGTATTATTTAAAAAGAAATCTGAGACTGCTTTATTTAATGCAGGTTCAAAACGATAAAAATGAGTAATTATATGTGTATAATAATATAATTCTGTATCAAAATCTTTAAAATGATCTAAATTAACTGTTAATACTGTTTTATTTTGTATTTGACAATTTTTTGCTTGAAGCTGATATATAAATACTTCTTCTTTATCAATTTCCATTTTTTGCTCATCTGGAAATGAGGAATAATCTTCTGTTGTTGGTATTGTTTTAAAACTATATTATTTAAATGTTATTTTTTTTATTTTACTTTGTCAGGAAATCTAAAAAGGTTTTCGATATATTTTCTGATATGTCGTCTTTGGCTTGAAGTGTAATTGGTTGTTCCATTTTATTTTTTTATTTTTGCGCTCTTTTTATTTTATTTTTATTTAATATTATAATAATTTTATACAGGGTTAGATTAGTTTATGATATTTTATTTTTTTTGGAAGGACAAATTTTGGAAAAGTTTATAGATTTTTTTTGAGGTTCAAGATGAGAAATGGTATTTTGTTATATGTTTGTTGAATTATATTTATTTCTTTGTTTCAGAGAAATTTTTATTTATTAATTTTTTAAATTTTTTCTCGGATAATTTGCAATTATTATTCTTATTAAAATATATTTATTTTTTAATAATTATATTATTTATATTATTCTTAAATAAATTTGATATTATTTTTCTACTAATGATTAAGGAAGAAATAAAAGACAATGAAAATGAAAAAGATTTAAAAGAAAACAATGAAGAAAATTCTTCATTAATTTTAGAAAATGAATTAGTAATAGAAAATGAAGATGAACCAAGTGAAAATTATTCTTTTCTAGATTTTATAAATTATATAGAATCTTATCAACCAAGAAATATTGATAAATTTGAAAATACAGAAATAAAAGAATCTTTAATCACAGAGGCAAATGAAAATAGAATTATAAAAACAGAATTAGTTCAAATTAATTCTGAAGTAATATTTTTTTTAATTTTTTATAATAGAATCCTTTAGATATTCTGGATCCAAAATATCAAAATGAAAATTATGATATTTCCTTATTTTCAAATGAAATTAATTTTTTTTCTGAAATTTCTTCTACTGAAGAGGCTTTCATGGAAATTATAGAAAAAAGAGAAAAATTAGAACTTATTAAAAAAGTATTAAATTATTATACCGATTTTGTCATTAAAAGAAAATTTAAAAATATTATTGATGGAATTGGTGATGTTGAGGATTTAAAAAAAAGAGTAAATGAATCTCAAGAAGAAATTACAAAAAAAAAAAATATTTTAAATATGATTAAAAAAAAAGGAATTTTAACTACATCTAAAGTATTTTTAAAAAAAACAAAACAAAAAAATATAAAAGCAATGTTATCATTTGTAAAACAATATATAAAAAATAATTATGAACAAATTAAAGTCTTAAATGAAACTAATAAAAGATTATATTCAGATTATTTAAATAATTTAAATGTACAAGAACAAATAAGTAAAATTTATCAAGAAAATCCGAAATTTCATGTTTTTAGTGTAATGAAAAATTATTTGATAGAAAAAAATAATGAATTTTTAAATGATTTTGAATTAGACTTTTCAACAATATTTATGGAAAGAAAAGATAATTTCTATGAATTATATAGTTTACAAATAATTGCAATTAAAGATAATAATTTAAGAAATATTGATAATTTCATGAAGAAATTAAAAGATAGTTTTAAATTTAGAATTAAAAAAATATTATTTGATACTTTTTATTTCAATTGTGAAAATAAGGATAGTTTTGATATGGATAATTTAAGGAAAATCAAAGATATAGTTAAATTACAATTTAATGAATATAACTTTACAGATGGAATAAAACAAACAATTTTAAAATTAAAGAATTTAGCAGAAATATATTTATTTTATGCAAATAACCAAGAAAATTTAAAGTATTTACTTTTTTATTTTTACTATAGTTAGAACGTTAGAAGCAAAAAAATTAAGAGAAACAATTTCAAATTCAAAAAATGAATTTTATGAAATAATAGAAAAAAAGCTTTCAAAAATTGTGACTTACTCATATTCTACTATAAGAGAATTTTCATCAAAAAAAAATATATTAATGTTATTAGATTATTATTGTCTCTTTGGTGAGTTATTAAAACATATATTTAATGTAGGTTATTCTAAATTCATGGTTTTAGCAATGAAAAATTTATTAATGGAAATAATTAAATACGATAATGTAAGAAATATCAAAAAAATAGGTGTTTTATTAAGTGGAGATTTATGGGAAAAAACAGATTTAGATGAAAGTCTAAATATGTTTACTTTTGAAAAAATAGAAGAAAGAACTCCCTTTTATTTAAAAAATTTTTTAACAGTAATTAATGATGTTAAATCAACAGTTAATAAAGACAATATTGAAAATATATTTAATAGAGTTTTTTTAAGTCCAGTTAGTATAAATAGAAAAAATAGTATAAATAATTCAATACATTTTAAATTAGACGGAATTGATAATGATTATAAAACTTTACCTTTATTAGCTAAACCATTAAATTTTAAGGAATTAATTGTTACCTCATCCTTTATAGGAATGTTGAGAGGTTTAATTGATTTATTAATTGATATTTTATTTTTTGATTCCTTAACCTATGAAATTTTTTTCCAAATTTTTACTCTATTTGATTATTTTATATACGCATCAATTAATATGTTTATAATTGAAAGAAACTATTTAAATGGTTTAATTTCTACTATTCATTTTGAAGATAAAACTAAAATTGAATATTATTCTGATATTACATCTTATCAACAAAAATATGGTTATTTAAGATATTTTTTAATTAATGCAAAAGAAAAAATAGAAGAAATATTTAAAAAGGAGAAATTGAATCCTGAAATTTATTTACCGAAATTAACAAAAAATTTTTTTGATAATAGAAATAAATATACTAAATCAAATTATGTTAAAATAATGTTATGGGTAAATACTCTTAAATCATTATATAAAATATTAAAAAGATATTCTCATTATACAAAAAAAATAGATTTAGATTTCCAAAGAGATTTTATAATAGAAGAAATTGAAAAATATAAAAAAATAATTTATGAAATTCAATACTTTTTCTATATGAAAATATCAAGTGAAATAATAGAAATGAAACCAATAAGAGAAATGATTTTAATATATAATTGGACTCCTCCAAAAGAAGAAGCAGAAACATTATTATTTGAATCATCAACTTATGTAACTAAAACATTGGCACAATTGAAAACTGTTTATGATAATATAAAAAGTAAATTGAATAATTTCCCTCAAAAAATTCAAAATTCCCTTATTATTGCTTTTATTAAATTTATTGTTGGAAATATTCAAGATTCTTATTCTAATATTAAAAAATGTAATACTACAGGAAGAAGTATTATGTTGAAGGATTTAAAGTTTTTAAAACAAGGTTTTGAAGATACAATAAATAAAAAATGGGGATACAAAATCAACATTTCTGAATATTTTGATATTATTTTTAACTATGTAAATTCTTGGTATTATGATAAGAATGAGTTGGAAAAATTTATTTTTGATAATGTAAGTTATATTTTTTAATTTAATTTTTAGAAATTGCAATATAAATATTATTTAGGAATTATTAATACTAGTCCTACTATCAATGAATTATCAAGAAAAGAAAAAAAAGAATTTTTTCAGAATATCGAGGAAAAATATTGGATTATGTTTAAAGAAATTATAGAAAGTATTCAAGATTTATAATAATATTAAAATAAACTTAAATATTTAATAAATTATTTAAAATAAAATTAAATATATGGAACAAATCATTTCTCAATATTAAATTAACAAATAATTAATATGAAAAAAAAATTAAATATTTACTAATAAATTCTAATTTTAGACCATTTCCATTTATTTCATATTATAATAAATGAAAAATAAATTAATTGAATAGTTATAAATAAAAAAAGAGCAAAAACTGTTCTAAATTTATAAAAAATTATTCTTTATAATATTTAATAAATATTCTTAAGAAAGAAAATGATTACCAAAAATAAAAATGTTTTAAGTTCAGTTAGACATAAAATTTCCCCTTTTTCTCAGCTTTTATTATTATTTAGTTTTTCAGTTACTAAATCTCCTTTATTTATATTTTTAACAATAGTACCAAAATATATTCCAGTAATCATAATAACTTCTCATTTTACATGGAAATTAAATGAAGAAACTAAAAATAATTTTTATTTCAGTTATCATTTAAGAAAAATAGAATTAATAAATATTCTTCCAAAATTAACAATGACTTCATTTTATTATATTTCAATAATATCTTTTCTAATTGAATTAGGTTTCTTTTATTATTTAGTAAAATATTATTTAATAATAAAAAAAAAAAAAGGAAATACAATAGTATTACATTGGTATCCAAAATTTATGTTTTATATAAATACTGTTTTTTCTCAATATTTAGTTGAATTTTATTCTTTTACATTTATTCTTTTTGTAAAAGATAAATTAACTTTACCAACAAATTCTATTTACAAAGATTATGCTAAAGTTCCTATAATAACCTCAAATAAAAATTATAATAATATTTTAGTTGGTGTTATCGCAGTTATCCATGCAGGATTTCTTGTTATTATTAATTTATTTACTTTTTATAGTTTTGTTATTATTAACTCATCTTTTAGAACAACAGTTCCAACTCTTAGAATGACTCATTTATATAGATTTTATTTTTTCGTTTTTTTCACAGATTTATCTCTTATTGAATATTATGAAATATTTTTAACTGATAATGGAAGATTTAAATTTAATTGTTTTCTACATGGTTCTCTTTTTCTTATTTTTTTGATAGATATAATCACTAATGTGCGTACATATGAAGAAAATAATTTTTTCTTTTTTTTAATGAGATTTCTTAATAATTTCAATATGGTTTCAATAATATTTGAATTTATTTCAACAATGAAAGACTTCCATTTTTCAGTAAAAGAAACATATATATTTTTTTTTTTTAAAATGTTTCTCACTGCATCTACATTATATTGTTTAATATATATTAGATCACAATTTATGTTAAATTTATCAAAAACATATTTATTTGATACATTAGATGAAAGTAAATTAACTCAAGTATTAGAATGTTTTAATTATTTATTAGATGCTTTAATAGATATTAAAACTGGAACAAGTAATGCAAATGAAGTGATTAATGTAATTATTATGCATCAAAAAAAATGTAATAATGAACAATGTAAATGTAAAGAAATTCAACCAATTCCAATTTGTGGAATTGAAAAAAATGCTGAATTTACAAACCAATTAATTAGAGGATTTGGTTTTTTAATGGAAACTTGTTTTGCAAATGGAAATTCATATATTCATATACCATATACCTTATTTTTATCTGAATATTTTTTCCATGTTAAAGAAAATTTAATTCTGGCTTATTCTCTTCTTCAAAGTTGTTTAAATCAAAATATTTCTAAAATGGATTTTATACAAGCTTTTGAATTATTTAATTTCATTAATTTTTATCATCAAATGTTTAGAAAAAAATTTAGAAATTCATCTTCGGCAGGAAAATTTTATAAAATATTTGATAGTATATTTGAAAGAATGGAATTTAATAGAAATATAGTAAATTATTGTACTACATTTGATAATTTAATAGGAACAAAAATGAGTTTTGAAAATTCATTAAAATTTCAAACTGATCCAGATACAAATGAAATTTTATCAATTGA
>JAJJLU010003674.1:0-39577 GCA_023807065.1 Isotricha intestinalis
CTTGTATAGCTAATTGTAAAACAACTGGTCATAATTCTGAAGTTTGTTCTGAATGTAAAGATGGTTATACTTTATCTTCTGATAAAGCTAGTTGTACCGCTGAAACTAAAAAAGATGGAAGTTTTTGTTTACGTGGAGGTTTATTAATTTTTGTTTTTCTTTTTTTATTTTAAATAAATAATTTATGTTTTTGATAATTAAAAAAAATATTAATATAATTTTTTTATTTTTTGGGGTTAATATTTTACAATAAAAAATTAATAATATAAAAATTAATAAATGTTTGGTTAGAATAGCCATAAACTGGAGTACCCCATCATACCACTAGAGTGGATGGATGCTTACCCCTGAATGTGCATGATTTGTACATACCACTCTATTATATTTTCCTTTCAATTTTTTATTATTTTCCATTTTTTAATTCATTTTAATTTTTATTTTTATTTATTATGTTATTTTTTTATTTTTGATTCAGGAGTTAAATTTTTTTTCTTCTTCTTCTCTTTGTTTCCTTAAATTATAATAAAAACCATGAATTTGTTCTTTTTAATTATTTTGAGAAGTCGAAGTACTCTTCATATAAGAAGGAATTCCTTTATTATTATTATTATTATTTGGAATTTTATTTCTATTATTATTATTTTAATGACTTATTCTTTTAATATTATTTAATTATGGAGTTTTATCTCTTATTTTATTTAGTTTTGATTATATGTATTATTCTTTCTCATTTTTTTTCACTTCTATCTCTTTTTAATTTAATTTCCTTTTTTTTTGGTTCTATTTTTATTGAACATAACCATTCTAATAATTTACCTTGTTTATTATATCATTGTTTTTCATATTTTCAATCATCCATTTGTTATTTTGCTCTTTTTTCTAATCTATTTAAACTGGGAACTAAATTTTTTTTTAGTAAATCTTTTAATATTTCCATTAATAAAATTAATTTTTTTTTTTTGTTATTCATATTTTTTTATTAATTTTAAATTTTATTTAGTTAGATTTTTTGTTTTTCAATTAAAAATTTTAAAATCTAATTCGGGGTTTTGAAAATTTATTTATTCAAATTCAACACTTTTCTTTTTAATTAATTTAACTAAATTAGAAACACCTAGAAACCGAAATTTTTCTATAGAACAATTTTGTGGTTTAATTTCATCATAAAAAGAGCTATCATAATTTTCTTTAGAAATTTCTGAGGGGTAAAAATAATCGTCAATATGAATTTCGTCTAAATCGTAGTTAGTTAAAATTTCTTCAACCACATCTAAAATTAATTTAATAACCTCTCCATTACACGGGTTTAACACCCACCGCTTATTTTCAGCTAAACCTAAATAATATTTTTTTCTTAAAGGTTCTTCAAACCATTTTTTTGAATTATAATCATTAGGTAAAGAATCTATATCACGATTTAAAAATGCTCTCATTGGATTAATCCATCCGTGAATTTGTATATCATTTTCTTCAGCAAATTTAATAAAAATTTTCAGTGGATCTAGCTTATCAAAATTTAAGTTTTTTAAATATTTTGATTTAGCCGCTAACTTTGATTTATAAAAAGTATCACCAAACGCAAGTAAATGAACATATAAAACATTTATTCCTACAGATTTTCAATTTTTAAAAATTTGTTCAATTAATTTTATAAATTTATTTTCATCTAGATCATCATTCTTACAACTAGCTTCAATTATATTAATCCAGTCTATATAGCTAAACCACACACCTCTATATTCATTTGATTTAAATTCTAATGTTTGAGAAACTTCATTTTTTGAAATACTTTTAGGCACAGCATAAATAAAATCTCTTAAAAACATTAATGAAAAGAAAGATATAAAACATAAACAAATTAATTTTGTTAAAAATTTCTGCAAATTTAAACACCCCTATAGATTCTGCATTATAAATTTTAAAATAGTTCAAATAAACATTTTTCTTACAAAAAATTATATATTATTTAAATAACATTTTGACAAAAATTTTTTATATTTCCACTATTTGAATATGAACTTTGTGCAATTTCTACATTCACTAAAACCACATCGCTGCCACTAGTAGTTACATCGTTCCAATCAATTATTGTGTCGGGGTCGCGACCAAGCAGGCCAAATAATATCTTCTTACCTTAAATTATTATGGAAACCACTTTTGCATTAGTAATATCGACTTCTAAATCATCAACACAGTCAAAATTCACACCATCTTTTATGTTAACAACACTTTTTTCACGTAATTCTTCTAATGTGTAGGTCTAAATTTTAAAAACCTCCTAAAGAATTTAAACAATATATAAATTTTCTATATAAAAACCCAATTGCATTAAGCAAACTGGTTTTTATTTTTTGTTTAAATATTTATTACATGTAGCATTACCTCCTCTAATATGATGTTCTTTTTTATTTAAATCTAAAATTTTACGCACATTAAAATATAGCGTTGGATTTAAATTTTTTATCTAACACAAATATCTTTATAAACTGTATTATTTGACACACTAAATTTTTTTGCAGCTATTCTAACTGTAGTTGAATTTTTTACAATATATTCCCGGAGTTTTAAAAATCTAGCATTTATTGCATTTTCCAAGCTACAACACCTCACAAGATTTGTTCATACATTTTATACATATGCTAAAACTGTGTAAGAGATGTTGCTTAAATTATTAAAATAAAAAAAGTTAAGCCTTAATTAAAGCTTAACTTTTTAAACAAATTCTAATATATTCAATTTTTTAGTTTATCTATTTAACAAAATTCCAGTTCATTTTTTAATAGCAAACAATATAATAAATATATAAAAATGTTATTTTTGATAGTAACAAAACATTTGATTAAAATTTTACTTTTTTTATTTTACATAATTATTATTTTAAAACTATGTTCCTTAAAAAATATATCTCATCTACATTATTTTAAATGATTTGAACAATTACCCACCAATTAAACACATTTTAAATATGTATAAACAAATTTATTATCCAAACCTTTTATAATATATCGAAAACAACTATTTTTCACAAACAAAGTTACTTAACATATTTATAACATATTTTCAATTTCAATATCATCATTATCATCATTATTATTATCATCAATATCATCACTATCAATTTTACTAAAAGTGCCGAGAATATCTTTTTGTAACATATCCCATAATTGTGTTGTTAATTTATTAATTTGATCTTTTTTAAATCCATCTTTACTTAAAATTCCATGAGCTAATTTTTCAAAAACTTGTTTATTATTCGGTTTTTTAAACTCTTCTACAGTTTCTAAAAATTTATTAACAAAATTTTCTTCTAAAAGATTCAAATGATTCTTTTCTGAATCCATAAAGTAAGAAAATAATTCTTCATATTTTGAATTCTTTAATTTTTGAAACTTTATCTAAGAAATTGTTTTTAAATTCATCTAAATTGTTCTTTCTTATATTGTTTGTAAAATAGGATTATAAAATCCAAAATAGATACGAATTAATTATTAATATCAACATCAGTTATTTTATTAACAACATCATATATAGTTCCTATTAACTGATCCATCTTCTTATATAACTTAATTAAATTAACTTTTTTAGATAATTTTATTAATTCTTCTTTTTCATTTTCATCATTAGATTTAGCTTCTTTAGGAGTTTCATCTACACTTAATTTTATTTTCTTACATAATTAGCTTTTAGAATCATCTTTAGAAATTCGACCTAAATTTAAATTTTTATCAAATTGATTTTTATATTATTAAACACATCTTTAAAGGTTTTTCAAAAAATTCATCATCACCAGGAGTTTCTGTGGTTTCCTCTTCTTCATTTTCATCATCATTTTCTATTTCGATTTTTTTTTCAATTTCTTCTTCATAGTCTTTTTTATTTTCTTCATCATCATTTTCTATTTCGATTTCTTCTTCAATTTCTTCTTCGTCATCTTCTTTTTCATTGTTAAAGTCATCTAAATCTATTTCTTCTGTTTTTGGTAGATCTTCTACTTGGTCTTCAAAATCATTGTAATATTCGTTGTCATCTTTTTCTTGTTTATCAACATCAGATTTTTCTAAATAAAGCTTACGTGAATGTTTCATATTAAAATCATCTTTAGAAGTTTTATTTAAAGCTAATTCTGATTTTGGAACAAACATATCTTTAATAAGTAAATAATTGATGATGAATTTTTCTCATTCACTGATTTTTCTGATTTAAAAAGTAATACTTTTACATTTTATCAAGTAGTAAAATATTTTAAACAAATAAAACCAGAAGAAAAGAAATTAAAAGGTTTTTTTTCTCAATATGAAATAAAATCAAATGAACCAATTTCTTCATTTACAAAAGCTCCAATTAGAATATATAATGTTAATGTCAATATTGATAGAGATGATCCTGAAAATTATTGGATAATGGAAACTAAAGCAGATTGTTTTAGAAAAGCTATTAAAGACGCCAAAAAACAAATAGAAAATTATAAGAAATTAAAAAATAAAAAAAAAGAAAAAGAAAGTGAAGAAAGAAAAGAAGAAGAAAAAGAATTTAATCAAAGAGAAATTAGAAAAATAGAATTAAATGATGAAAAAGATAAAATACATTATATTGGTATTTTATATCAAGGTTTTATGAAAGAATATTTAAATCAAATATATAAAAATAATAAAAATAGAATTAAAAGTTTAGAAAGATTAGAAAAAGAAAAAAGAGAAAAAGAAGAAAGAGAAAGAGAGCAAAAATTAAGAGAAGAAAAAGAAAAATTAAAATCAAATCAATCATTTATAAATACAAATTCAAGAGAAGATTATTTAAAAGAAAGAGAAGAAAAAGAAAAAGAAGAACAATTAAAAGAAGAAAGAATAAAAGAAGAAAAAGCAAGACAAATTAGAATAAATCAAAATAAATTAAAAGATGAAAAAATAAAAGAAGATGATGCTAAACATCAATTATATTTAGAATTAGCAATATATTATTGTTATAATTTATTTGTAAAACATTGTGAGAAAATAGTTCAAAAAATAATAAATGATTTAGGAACTTTTGAAAAACCAGAAGATATAACAATTCAAAAAAAATTGCATCCAATAGTTTTTCCAAATCCTTATTATTATAGTCAAGAAAATAATTCAGTATTATTATATTCAGTTTGGGGAGTCAATTATACTTTAACTTGGAATAATTTATCAGCAAAATTTAAGAATACTTTTACTCAATCTAAAGGAAAATGGAAAGGATTAAAATATCAATTTAGGCAAAAAAATTATTTTCAAGATTTTTTAATTAAATTATCTAGTATTTGTGAATCTACAGATGATTTCCCTTCTATTCCTATGAGTTGTATTATTGATTTTAATGGATTTAGAGTTTATTGTGAAAGTGATATTTATGCTAATGAAGAATATTTAGAAGGATTAAAATTACAAATGGCTCAAAATTCTTTAGATAAAAATGATATTTATTTTGT
Organism: Isotricha intestinalis; assembly: GCA_023807065.1. NCBI lineage: Eukaryota > Ciliophora > Litostomatea > Vestibuliferida > Isotrichidae > Isotricha > Isotricha intestinalis. The sequence continues at coordinate 5,450 of JAJJLU010003674.1, forward strand.
TAAAGAACTTAGCAAATTTATTTCTGAAAATAATAATGATGTTAAAAATGAAAAAATTGAAATTTCTAATGTTATTGTTAATATTTCTTCTAAAACTATTAGTGATGATAAAAATTTTGATTTGGAATCTTATATTAATAATGTTACTAATGAATATATTAAAACTTTTGATAAAAATATTAAAAATGAGGTTGTTGGAAAAAATGAAAGAAATCAAATTGTTCAAAGTGTTGATCAATTTATTAAATGTGTTAAAAAAATTATATCTGAAAATGCTGTTGAAAATGATAATGAAAATGAAACTTTTTTTCAATATGTTAATCAAACTTTAAATAAACAACCTGAAATGACTTTTAATTATTTAATGTATTTTGATGTTTTAATTCCTCAATTAAATACAGAAGGAGTTTTTTATAGACAAGAAATTGCAATAAATAATATTGAGTTTGAAAAAGAAAGTGGAAAAAGAGAAAAAGATATTAATTTAGATAATTCAAGTATAGATACAGGAAGAAAAATCAGTAGTATTAATTCTCCAAAAAATTTCAGATCAAATATATTAAATTATGAAGATGAAAGTTCAAATAATTTTAATAATAATAAAGAAAAAGAACCTTGGCAAATAATATTAAATGTCGTAAAAAAAAATACTTATCAAAATAATAATGAAATATCAAATATATTAGAAGATAAATTTAAAATAAAATTAGATTTCTTAATAAATGCATTAGACTCAATGTATTTGATTCCATATAATTCAGAAACATTAAAAATATCATTTCATTATTATGGAATAAATTTACATTATTTAGGAAAAGTAGCAGAAAGAACAAAAGTACCTCATATAAGAGAATTATGTTTAATAGAAATGTTTGCAAGAGTATGTAAAAAAATAATATTTGATTTATTAGGTCAAAGTACTTTTACTAAAGCAATGAATGCTTTTTATTTAAATATAAAAGAATTAACTACAACATTACATAGAGTTCCATTGTCTTTTAATATTTCATATGGAAGTGATTATTTAAAATCTATTACTCAACCTGTTGAAAGAGTTAAATATTTATATTATAATGGAATTGAAATTACTGGTTTATATATGCAAGGAGATGAATATCCTTTAAAAGAAAATAAAGATAATAAAGATAAAAAAGATAACTTTGATAATGAAATAAATCAAATGAAATTTCAACCTTTAAGTAATTTCTTTAGTTTATTATTTAGAATGTCAAAAACAAAATTAAATTTATATGGAATTGAATTTACATCTACTGAAGAATTATGGAATTTTATAATAGAAAATATTAAAATGAGATATGATATAAATAATGATGATGTATTTATGTATTGTAAAGATGATTCAATAAGTATACTTGCTTTAATAAGTGCAATTCAATATCATACAGGAATTAAATTTCAAAATGGAATTGCAGCAATTTTAGAAAAAATGGGAAGTCAAAAATTTGAAACTGCTATTTTTGAATCAATTCAACCTTCTTGTAAAAATTGTTATTATAATTTTACTTATTTTTTATGTAAGGATAATGTTGCTTTACCTTTAACTAATAATTTTTCTCTATATTATCCTGGTGATTTACATTATTATCAAGCTAAATTAAATTATTATGCTGAAAAATATTTATATAAGAAAAAAATATCTCAAAATTATTATTATTTGTTTTATTTGAAAATTCTAAAAGGTTGGGATACTGAAAAAAAAACTAAAAGTTCTTCTCATCAAAATCAAATAAAAGAATTTGATAAAAATATTACTTTTACTGATAATGTTCCTTTACAAGTTTCGCATATATTTGAAGTACATTTTGATAATTTTATTGCTTTAATTATAAGTCAATATCAACCTAAAACTCAAAATAGATTAAATAAAAATGAAGTAATTGAAAATAATAATAAAAATGATTCTAATTATCTTTATACTTGTGAAACAATTATTCAAAGATATTGGAATATGAAACATCCTTTTATAAGTTTATTAAAATCTACTTATGCTAAAGCTTTATATAAAAATAGTAATTCTCGAAAAGAAGAAGATAAAATAGATAATAATTTTTTAGCATCTGTTGAAATAGCTAAAAATTCAATGGGAGAATTAAATGTTTTTTATGGTAAATTAACAAGAGATGTTGGATTATTTTTTGAAAAAAATTTTAAATTTTATAATGCTAATCAAATGTTTAATATTGCTTATAAAGTTTTTAATAAACATAAAAGAATTTTTAGAAAAGAATATTATTATTCATTAAAATATTTAACTAAAACTTTTGTATATTTAGGAAGATTAAAAGAAGGATTATATTATGGAACAATTTTAGTAAAAGAAATGACAGAAGAAAAAGAATTAGAATATAATGATATTTTACATAATAATGATGTAAATAATACTTTTATTGAAGAAAATAAAAAAATGGAATATTGGGAAGAAATAATTCATCATATGAATTCTTTTACTTTTAATTTGATGAAAATAGCTGAAATATTAGGTGAATATGATATTGGAGTTACTCTTGGAAATTTATTTTTTAAAAAAATTGATAATCCAATAAATTTTATTTTATCTCCTTTTAAAGATTGGGTGGATACTTCACAAAAAAGAGTACAAGAAATGATAAATATTAAAAATGATCAAAATAATAAAGGTGAAAATAAATTAAATACTGAAATTAGAGTTAAAGAATATGGTGGAAGTGACAAAAATATTGATTCTATTATTGAAGTTTATTTAAAATGTTTGTTCAAAAGTTTAAAAGGTATTCAACATAAAACTTATACTAGAGCTTTTGTTTCTTTTTTAGATCATTGTTATTGTGAAGAACTAGAAAAAAAAAATAATGAAGAAATAAATCAATTATTTTATAGTCTAATTTTTAGGAAATCTAATGAAACTTTTGATCAATATTTTAAAAATAAATTATTATATTATATATTACAAAAATATAAAAGTGAAAATTTTGCTAAAGAAGAAGTTGAAGAAAGTTACAAAAAAGCAAAAAGAGAATTACTAATTATGTATTATAAATTCCCTAAAAAAGATTCTAAACTTTTTGTTAATTATTAAACTATAATTCATTTAAATATTTTTTTCAAAAAAATAAAAATAAACAAATTAATTTTTGAATTTAATAAAAAACTATACACATAAAAAACAAAATTCATTAATCATTAATTCCTAATATAGAAAAAAAAACAAAAAAACTATTTCTCAAAAAAAAGCTCATTGGAATTCTTCTGTAAAATTTAAAAAACTTTTTTTAATTTTCTCAAAATAATTATTATCTATATTATTATTATTATTATCATTATCTTTATCAAAATAAAAAAGACTTCTTCCAATTTGATAAATAAATCCAAATTCTAAAATAACATGTTCTTTAGCTAAAACTAAAGATCCAAATTTACTTCCTAAATCTTCCATAAAAAATTTATCATCTTTCATAAATATTCTAGCATGAGATCTACTAACACTGATATCAGTAATTCTAATATCACTTTCATGTCCTCTTCCTAAAATATATGAACTTTCATTTTCAATGAACATTAAAACATGAATTGAAAGAGGATAATTATTTTCTTTAATTGAATTTAAACTTTGTAATATTATATAATTTTGACCTTCTGGAACATTATAATCTATTAAATTATAATTAATATTATTATTCTTTATTGTTATTGGATAAGGTTCATGACATAATTCACAATTAAATTTATTTATTATATATGATACTCCTGGTTTATTATTTATTTCTTTTATTTCTAATTTAGATTTTAACCATAATTTTAAACATTCTAAATGAAGATTCATTGATCCTTTACATTTACATATTGAAATCATTGGATTATTTTCATTTGAATTATCATTTGAATAACATATTCTACAATTTTCTTCTTCTATTATTCTTGATAATTTATTTATTTCAAATGGTATAAAAGTTTCATTTGATTTTAATATTTCTTTTCCTACTATATTCATATCTTTTATTATAAATTTTATTCTACCTAATTTTATTATATCATTTTTTTTTAATTCATAAATATAATTTGATCTATATTTTTGATTTTTATATGTTTTTTGATTTATTACATACCATATTTGCTCTTGTAAACTTTCTAATGATTCATTATTTATAGGTAAATCTTTTAAAATTCTTTTATATAATATTAATTTTCCTTCTTTGTCATCTAATGTTACTAAATATTTTTTTTTTTCGTTATCTTTTTCAAATATTGGTGTAAATGTTATTTTATGACTTATATCTCTATAAAAAAAACCAAAAACTGGTTTAAATGATATTTTTGATATATTATTACTTTCATAATCAAATAAACCATGAGAATCATGATTCCATGTTGCAGTATATATTTTATTTTCACTTTTTGATTCTTCTTCCATTTAAGTTTATTTTTTATTTATTTATTTTTTTTTTAAATTTTAATTCAGATATTTAAATTATTTTTATTAAATATTATTTATTTAAAAAGTCAAATTTAATTAAATAAATATTAAATTATAGAATTCTTTAGAAGTTATATTTTATTTCAATATCATTAAAATTATTTTTTTTTTTTTGATTTTTATTTCTTATTTTTAAAATATTTTTTAAAATATAATATAAAAATTTAATATGTAAAATTAAAAAAAATCAATTTAATAATAACACATAATAAAATTACTATCCCAAAAATTTACTTATTAATGAATTTAGGTATTCTTCTATGTTTTAAAGTTTCAATAGCTAAATCATTTTTATTTGTAACAAGTAAATAATATAAAATAATATTAATTGCATAAGGAGGTAATTCAGAATCACTTGGATAATTAAGTAAACTTATCATAGAATTAATATTTTTTTCAACTTCTTGAAAATTATTATTTAATAATTGAATTTTAATTAAATTTATACATAATGCTAATCTATAATTAACTTCATTATAAACTAATTGATTAGATGATGTAAAAAAAGAACCTTTTGAATCAATATTATCATATGAAAAGTTTTGCTTTGATAAAATTTCTAATGCTTTAACATATTCATTAATTCTTATATAAGCTTCAATTAAAAAATTATCAATTGCATATTTATAATTATTATTTGTATCATATTTTCTAAATTCAAAACAAGTTTCAATTGCTTCTGAATAATTTTCAATTCTAATTAAGCAAAATATTAAATTTAAATAAATTGAAGGAAAAATTTGAGAATATTGAAAATATTTATTATCATTAAAATCATTGTTATTTTTATTTAAATTAATTTCAATTTCTTTACAATTAATAAAAGTATTAAAAATTTCTTTATTATAAAAAGTATTACCTTTAATAATAAGAAGAGCTTGTTTAAAAGAATAAATAGCTTCAATTAATTTTTCATTAATATTTTCATATTCAGAAAAAGAAGATGGAGTTCTATTAACTAAAATAAATCTTTTTTTAAAACCTTGATTTTCATTTTCAGAAGAAAATAAAGTTTCATGAACAACATCATTTAAATTATCTTCATTTGAACTTATTTTTTTATCTTGTAATTCTCTTTCTAAACAACATAAGCCAAGTCTATAAAAAAAATATGGATTTGTTGACATTAAATCTAATCCTTTTAATGATGATAATATTTTATAACATTTCTCATATTTTTTTGAATAAAAATAACATAAGGCAATGTTATATAAAACATTATTTAAATAAAAATATGTTACTGATTCATTTTTCCTTATTAAATTTTCACAAAATTTAAAACAATATTCTGCATAAGAATATCTTTTTTGCTTTAATTGATGAATTCCCATTGAATTATAATAAAAGATTATTGAGTTTAATTCTTTGTTTGATGATAAATTTGTTAAATGTTGAAAAAATTTAAATTGAATATTATTAAAATAATCTATTCTAACTTTAAGAAAATGATAAAATGTGTTTAAAGTATTATAAATTGGAATTTTTGTATTTTGTTTATTTTTTGAAAATGATAATTTAAATTCAGATAAATATTCTTGGGCTTTATCATAATTATTTTGATTTATATTTAAATAACATTGATATAAAGATGTTATTTCTTTGATATTTTCAGATGGAGTTAATATTTCTTTATTATTTAAATATTTAATAAAAGAATTTTCATATTTTTTACTTTTTTCATTATTAGAAAAATTATTTAAAAAATTTATTAGAGATTGAATAAGAGATTGACTAAAATTATTTAACTGATATAATAAACCTTTATCAATTAGCATTAAAATTGAATTAACGAAAAAAATATAATCGCTTTGAGTTTTATTATCTAAATAATTTTTAAATATAGATAACATTTCAGGAAAATCAGATAAACTATAAGCTTCAGTCATATAATTTAAAAAATAAATTTCTTTATCTTTATTATATTTAACATCTTCATCAAAAAAATCAACAATTTTTTTTAAAATATCGAAATTTAATTTATTCCCTTCTTGTTCATCAGATAATTTTTCAATAAAAATAGAATTCCAATCATTTAAATAAAAATTATTTTTAATTAATTGAATAATATCATTACAATTATTAGAATTTAAATCACATAATAAATCAGTAACTTGATGAATTTCTAAATTATTATTATTATTTTTATCTTCTTTTATTTTATTTTTTCCCGCTTCAGTTAATAATTTTATCATAGGAGATAAATTCATTTTTGTAGCTAATTGAATAGGAGTTTCACCATTTTTATTTTTTTCATTTAAACATATATTTATTAAATCATTTGACATTGATCTTAATATTAATCTTAAACAATAAGGATTTTTTCCTTTAATTGCAAAATGTAATGAATTTTCATTTGTTATATTATTTTTATAATCTAATTTTTCTCCTTCATTAATCAGTAAATTTGTTATATCTGAATTTCCAATAAATAATGTTAATTCTAACAATGATTGTCCTTGAATATTTCTATTTGATATTATTTCTTTTTTTTTATCATTTTCTAATAATTCAAAAGTATTTTTAAATAAATTTAATTTTCCTTGTTCATTTGAACAATTTATTATTTTAAAAAATAAATTTTCTTTTTTATCATCTAATATTGTTAAATCAACATCATCTGAAAAATTTTCTAAAAGTTTTTGTACTAAATTTAATAAACCTTCAAAAACAAGAAACATTAAAATAGTAGTATTTTCGTAATATTTATTTTGGTAATTAATATCTAAATGAGGGATAAATAAGGAGAAAATTTTTTGATAGTCTTCTGTTGATTTTGAATTTATATAATGACGAAATAATATATCAATATCTAAATAATCATTTTTTATATCTTCTTGATTTAAAAATTCTTCTAATTTAACTATTGAATCAATGCTTAAAAGGATAGTATTCGAATTTTTATTTGAGTTCTCCTCATTCTCATTATTTTCAGAACTCATTTTTTTAAATGAAAAAATTTTAGAGAATAAATGAATAAAATTAAAACAATAAAAAATTAAATCTATTTTAAAAACCTATTAAAATATATTTAAATTAACAAAAATAAATATAATAAAAAATAAAAAATTTACTGACAACATCCATTATTATTTTTCTTATTTTTACTTTTAATTTTATATTTCTTCATAGAAATTTTAAAAGTATTAGATATATCACTAGAAAATTCAGAAGCATCTAAAACAACATTACTCATACATTCATAAACATTTAATCCACTTTTACACGAAATTTCAGCATATTTAATTTGATATTGATGAGCAAAATCTTCACCTTCTTTTTTACTAATAATTCTCTCATTTAAATCAATTTTATTTCCAACGATATAAATAATACTATTATTTGAATTTTCTTTAATTTCATTAATTAAAGATTCAATATTTTTTAATGAATTTTGTTCATTGACATCATATAATATAATATAAGCATTAGTGTTAGTATAATATTGAATAGGTAAAGTTTTTATCTTTTCTTTTCCTGCAGTATCCCAAACTGTTAATTTAAATAATCTATTTGATATTTTTACATTTATTGATTCTATATCAGTTCCTGTTGTCATCATTGAATTTCCAATAAATACATTTGAAAAAAACCTATTTATAAAAGAACTTTTTCCTACTGATGAATTTCCCATTACTAATATTTTTAAATATGATTGTATATTCAAATTTGTTTTTGAATCATTTGGCTCTTCAAATGTTATTAATTGATTTATGTTTAATATTTTATTATTGTATAATTTATTAAATATTGAATTTTTCAATTCTTCTAAATTTTCTTTTGTTTTTAAAGATATTGAATATTGATTATGTTTTGAGAAATTTTTTTTAAATTCCAAACAATAATTATTTTCCTCATAATCTAAATCAGTTTTATTAAATATTATAAAAATTTTTTCTTCATCAAAATTCAAAAGATGACTTAATAAATTTCTTTCATGTTTTAAAGTTTCTATTTTTGAAACATCAATTATTAATAATATTAACTCACTTTCATATATTAAAGTTTCTATTTCAGGTTTTTTTAATTCATAATTTGGAAATTTTTTTGAACAAATATTTATAAACATTCTATATGGAGGACAATCACTTTGAATTTTTTGGATAATTAATTCATTATCGTTGATATAATTATTATTGTTATTTTTGTCTTTATCATTATTATTAGCTTTTAAATATTCAATAAAACATTTTTTCCCTGAATTCTCTCCTCCAAAAATATTAACTTTCTTATATCTAACAAACACATTTTTCATAATTTAAATTGATTACAAAAAAACTTATAAAAAAAATAAAAAATTAAAAAAATAAAAAAAGAAAAATGGGAGAAAATTCAAACGACACATGTAAAATATTATTAATAGGTGAATCAGGAGTTGGTAAAACAAGTATAATAAGTCAATATGTAGAAGAAACATTTAAAGAAGATCAAGAAACATCAGCAGGAGCATCATTTTCAACGAAAAAATTAGAATTAAAAAATGGTAATTTAGTAACATTAGAAATATGGGATACAGCAGGACAAGAAAAATTTCGAGCATTAACTCAATTATTTTATAAAGAATCCTCGGCTGCAATATTAGTATATGATATAACAAGAAAAGATTCATTTGAACAAATTAAAGAATATTGGTTTAATCAAGTAAAAGAAAAATCACCTAATAATGTAATTATTGCTTTAGCAGCAAATAAAATAGATTTATTTGAAAATGAAGAAGTTGAAGAAAAAATTGCAAGAGATTTTGCAAATGAAATTGGAGCAATTTTTATGATGACTTCTGCGAAAAATAAAGATGGAATTGATGAATTATTTGATATTATTGCTAATAAAATTTTTAAGTGCTCTGGAGATGATGATAATGGCGATGGTAATACTATTGATAGAATTAAGGAAATTAGAGGTAAAAGTGTTAAGATTAGTGAAAATAAGCATTTTGATAATAATAATGGGAAAAAGAAAAAAGGATGTTGTTAAAATTTATATTTTATTTTTTATTATTTATTGAATTTTTAAATTAAATTATGAAAAGAAGGTTATTATAAATTTATTTCATTTTGATAATGGGAAGAAAGAAATTATTGAAGAAATAAATTAAGGAGATATATTAATAATTAATATCATTTAATAATAATTTAAAACTCAATTTTTAATGATAACTATTATTTTTAAATTAAAAAGAAATAATAATATAATTAATCATTTGCAAAAAAATTATTCATTTAAATAATTTTAAAAAACAAAAATAAGATATTTGAATTTTATTCAAATTAATATTTTGAAATAAAATTATTTGAAAATAAAAAATGTCATTTGAACAAAATAAAAAAGAATTTTTATATATATAATTATAGGATTTTTTTGGAATGCAAATACAAGAAAATAAAAAAATAAATTAAAAAGAATCTATTTATTAAGTTAGATAAATTTGATTTTATTTTTGTTCCTATTATTCTAGAATTATCTCTAATTCTAAATAAAAAGAATCTAAGTTCACTTCTAGAAAATATCTATAATATATTTAAATTGTATGGATTCTTTAATTCAAATCAATTTTAATAAAAGATATCTATCAAGAAATACTAAAGGATAACATTAAAATTATAATGTTTACTTTTTATATTTATATTTATAATTAATATTTAAAAAATAAACTATAAAAACAACAAAACAACTTATAAACAAATGCCAAGCATATATATAATATAAATAAAAAAAATTAATGAAAACTACGAAAACAAAAAGTAAAAAGTAAAAATAAACACTATAAAAAAAATATTTTGATTACCCAGAAAAAATGGAAGATCTTCTTCTTTTTTTATCTTCATTTCTAATAATAAACCCTTGATAAAAAGGATTATTGTCATAATCTAAAATATATAAATCAGTATTAGGATCTTTAACTAAAGGTGGAAATTTATCTCTAATATATTTATAATCAGGATGAGTAATTCCTTTTAAAATATCAAAAATAATATTTTCTAATTTCTTAATTAAAGGTTGTTCTATTCTTCTTTTTAAATTCCATTCTTCAATTTTTTCATCTGGAGGAATAGGACTTGCTTTATCAACAGCTCTACACATTCCTTCTAAAAATTCAGGGAAATACATATTTAAATGTTTATCACTTGAAATTTCACTTATTTGTAATCTTATACTTTCATTAAAATATAACGGATTATCTCTTATTGGATATTCATTTTGATCTACAAATGATGCTACAAATGCATTATATTCTTCTAATACCATCCATATACTAATTTAATATAATTTTTTTTGATTTTTTATATTTTGTTATATAAATTTATTTTACTCTTTTTTTCTCGGTCCTTTTTGCTTTGCCCATGAATGATATACTGCATCTAATAAAGGTAAATATGCTTTTAAAAAATTATCTACTTTTTCATTATAATATCTTTCTTTTCTCCAATTATGATGTTCATATCCTGAAATTGCATTTTTAAAGTGATTTTCAAAAGAATATTTTACTGCTTCAAATGTATCTGTCATTGTCTTTAATGTTCTAATATATTTATCTTTTGGTACTTTAACTAATAATGACATAAATTGATGTCTTACTAAATTATCACATAAATTTTTATTATTATTTTTAGTTCTTTCTTCTTTATCTATTAAACTTGAGCAAATTGCTGTTTCTACTAAAAATATATTATTTATATCATATTTTTTATCTACTAAATTTTCACATTTATTCACCCAATCTGTTAAAGTACTTTGGGAAATTTGCCAAATTGATAATCCTGAAAAAGATGAAAGTGTTTTATAACAATTAATAATATCTTTATAATTATTTCTTAATAAAGTTTTTAATTTTTGTAAATCTGATTCTTTTTTAAAATCTTTTTCAAAATGACATCTTTGAAAATCATGTTCAAAACATTTATTAATAGTATCTTCAGTCTCTCCCTCATAATTATAATTATAATAATACCATATTGATTGAGGAAAAGTCCAAGGTGGTCTTGGTTTAATAAATTTATCAAATTTTCTTTCTGGTCTTGGTTCACAATATTTTAAATTTGTTACAAAATCATCAGTTATAACTTTAAAATTTTCTCTTATTGATTTTTTATGTATAAATCTTACTATAATTTCCTTTTTCATTATATTATTTTTATTTCTATTTGTACTATTATTACCATCATAATTACTATCACTACTTTCATTTTCTTTATTTTCATCATTGTTGTTTTCATTTCTTATATTTTCTATATCTTTATTGTTTAATAAAAGTGATTTTGTATTGTATCTTTTTCTTAATTGAATATTATTATATTCATCATAAAAATTATCATCAAAAGTAAATCTAATAGGATGTTTACCACAATTAATAATTTCTTCCATATTTCTCGCCTCAAAATGATTATATACATCAATATCAAAAGTATGATTAATATTTTGAATAGGAACACCATCAATAGAAAAGAAATAATAAATATGTCCTGGAGGACACATTCTAATAATATTATATTTTTTACCATCTCCAATCATATCATAAGGTTTCCAATTATCAATATTTAAATGAATTTTAACTAAATGATATTGAGGATCAATTATAGGTTCTTTAGGTTTATAAACAAATTCTATTTCTCTCCAATTTTCACATATCCAACATTTATTTATACTTCTTATATTTCTTACATTATCTATATTTGTTTTTATTAATTTTTTATCTGAATCTAAAGTATTAAATAAATGACTTTTTGTAAAAAATTGTGTATCTTTTTTTTCTGTTTTAATTGGAGTTATAAAACCTAATGAATCTATTATCATATCATTTCCTTCTATATGAATTCCTAATAATGAATGATTTAATTTCAATTCTTTTGATAATAAATTACAATCTTCATATGATAAATTATTATTAGATATATCTAAGTGAACTAAAGGATTGTTTTTCATTGACAAATATGACGATAATTCTTTTGAAAAAGGTGTAGGTTCTCTTTGAGGAATTTTAACATGAATTTTTTTTGGTTTGGGTAATTCATTTTTATCTTTTTTTTTTATTGCTATTAATGGTTTTCTATTATCAACAATAGAATATGGGTTTTTTTTAAATATTAATTTCATTGCTGAATAACTTTTATTTAATTCATAATTTGGAAATTTTCTTAATGCATTATTTGGATATGAAGTAACTATTTCTTCAAATAAAGGTTCTTTTGTTAATTCATCTCCAATATTATTCCAAGATAAATCTAACATTTTTAAATTAGCTAAATCTTTTATTTTATTTACTATTATTGTTGCTCCTTTATTATATAAATAATTTAATCTTAATATTATTATTATTAAAGTATTTTTACTAGAAATTAAATTAGCAATTGCTTTAGCTGAATCATTCGTAATTTCATTATTACCAAAATTTAAACTTCTAATTCTTAAAAATTTATTTTCAAACATAGCATTAGAAATATTAATAATATTATTATCTTTTAAACAATTATTTTCAATATTTAAATCTTCTATCATGCATCTATCATTACCTAAAAAATTAACTAATTCTTCAGTTCCTAAATTTCCAATTTTATTATTACTTAAATTTAATTTAGTAATATTTTCCATTAATTTCTGATTAATATGTAAAGAATTAAATAAATTTACAGTTCCAGATTCATTTAAATTATTAGAACTAAATTGAAAACTATTAAAATGTTTTGCATATTCTAATCCTTTACTTAAAGATTTAATATATCTATTTCCAACATGTTGATTATTAAAATTTAATATATTTACATCTCCTTTTCTCTTTAATAAACCTAAAGGATTTGGTACTATTTTTTCTTTATTACATGATTGAATAAATGCTAATGATGGTGTTAATTGATTTATTGGTTCTTTTCTATCAATTAATTTATATTTACGATATTTAGAATAAAAATCATTTATTGATTCTGGAGAAGAATATTTAGTTTGATTAAAATATTGTCTTTTTTTTCTTAACTTTATTATTTTTGAATTTAAATCATTACTTACTTCTGATTTTATTTTTTCAAATAAATGACAATAGTTTTTTCCATATAATTTATTTATTAATTTTGGATTTTTTTTATATACTTCTTGCTCTGTTTTTTCTAAATTGATTGTATTATATTTAATTTCTGAAATTTGCCGTTTTTTAAAAAAATCAACTGTCATTGTTTGTGATTTTAAATCTCTTTTGTTTTTATCATTAAATTTTATTTGAGTTAACATTTCAAAAAATGATTCATCAACAGCTGAGTTTTTATTTGAATTAATCGTTAAACTTTGAAGAGAATAATCATTTCTCATTTTGAAAAAAATAATTATATTAAATAATAATAATTTAAAAAACTTTTTGATAAATTATTATAACCTTAAATATTATAAGAAAGATATTCAAATTGATCTTCTAATTCATTTGCTCTTATTTTTCTTTTTTTCATTAATAATCGAATTAAATAAATTATTAAACTTATTGTTATCATTAAACAAAAAAACAATATTATAACATATAACCAAGGAGAAATTTTATTATTTAAATTTTTTTTTAAATATAATCCATAAATTTTCTTATCTTTATCAAAAACAATTTGATACTTTTTAAAGAATATTTCTCCTAAACACCATCCATCTTTATATCTTTTAAATACAATTAAAAAATAATATTTTTCATTATATTCCATAAACAATTCACTATAATTAAAAGTAAAATTATACTTCAAATTTTCACTTTGAAAAATTAAATCAGGAAAATTTGTAATATTAACTTTTTTATTACAAACAGTATATAAATACATAGAGGTTTTACTTAAATTTTCAAAAGAACAAGATTTATTATTTAAATATTTACTAAAAAAGCTTTGATAAACAGTATTATAATAATTTTCACTTCCTGTAATAAATGATAATTCATAATATAATTCAACATTAGCTTTAATATCTATTATTATATTATTTGATATAATTTTATCTAAATGTATATTCCATTGTGTTACTAAATTTGTTGTTGATATATATGAATAAATAAAATCTTCTTCTTTATAAATTTCATTATTAAAATTATGAGGATAATCTCCTATAATTAAATTTCCTTCTTCGTTGTTTTTATATTCTAAAGTAAAAATTGGATAATTAATTAAATTTTTTTCTTTTAATTGATATAAAAAATGTGCTTTTTCATTAAAATTATATGAATAAAATTTTAAACCAAGTTCACCACTTGATAAAGATGAATCAAATTTAGCACTATTAGATAATACTAAAGAAAAATTATCTTTTTTAATTTTTTGCTCATCAAAATATAATGTATCTAAAATATAATAAGAATCATAACAATGAAATTGAGAATATGACTCAACTCTTTCTTTTTTAATATAAGTTGAAGAATTATTAGGATTATATTTTTTAATATTTCTTGTAAAATTATTACTCATTATAAAAGTTGGTGATTCTTGAAGTTTAATTAATACTGGATATGATTGAGGTGGAGTTCCAATTTCTAAATTTATTTGTAAATCATTATATAATAATATATCCATTATATTTTCTGGATTTATTGAACTTTCTTTGTAAATTTTTTTAAATGGAATTCTTATTATTGAATTTATAAAATTTAAATTTAGTATAAAGAAAAATTGTTCATAAGGAAATTTCATAAAATAATGATTTTTTATTTTCAAACAAATTATTTTGAATTTATATATTTAATAATATAAATTAATATATTAAATATAAAAAAAAAGATTTTTATTAATTTGAAAAAATATATAATTAAAATTTAAACAAAAATATGTTTAAAATACTGTTTTACTACCATCAATAAATCCACTTCCATCGAAATTATTATAATTATCTAAAGAAATCTTTTTCTTTCCAAAATTATTTTTCCCATATTTATCTTCATTCATATTATTTAAATTAAATTGAATTTTCTTTTTTCTTAAAACAGGATAAGCTAAACTATATTTACTAAAATTAACATTTTTATTAATTTCACCAACATTTAGACTTAATAATAATTTATTTCCTAATCTAGATTTACATAATTCATTCCCAGTAGTTGTCATTATTCCTTCATAACCTTTTGAAATTTCATTTGTATCTATTCTATTGAAATTATTATTTAAAGATATTTTCATTTTATTATTTGGCTTTTTATTATTTTGAATTTGTGGAATTATTTTTTTTAATTTTTCAATCTGTCTTTTTAATTGATATTTCCTCATTATAAAATCCTCAATTTCATTCTGCACTTTTTGAACATATAATAATTCGGTTTTTAAATTTTTTTCTGTTTGATTAAAATTTCTTTTCATTTCTAGAATTTTATTTTCAATATTTTTTTTTTGATTATTTTCATTCGTAATTCTATTTTCATTTTTAACTTTTTTTTTCTTTAATTTTTCTATAATATTATCTTTAAAAATTATCATCTTTTTTAATGTATTTATTTGATCATCTAAATTTTGAATTCCTATTACATAAAATTCTTTTTCAATATCAGAATAATGAATTATGTTATCATTCATTTTTGTATCTGTTTTTTTTTTCTCATTTATATGATTCAATACATTACTATTTTGAGATTGATATTGTGTAAAACTTAAATTTATTTCTTTCTTTTGTAATCTTTCTGAATTTTTTCCTCTAAACAAATCGAATCCTTTTTTCATTTTTTATATTTAAATTAAATTTTTCTTTAAAACAAATAAAAATATTTATTTATTTATTTAATATAATTAATACACAATTAAATATTTTAAAATATTATTTCCTTTTTTAAACAATCAAAACTAATATTTTTGAAATTAACATTGATTAATATATAATTGAAATATATATTCATATCAATAATAATAATTAAATAGATAAACTTAAAAAAAAGATAAAAATAATATTCATAACAATAAATTATTCGTTTTCTTTATTACATTATGTTTTAAAGAATTGCAAAATTAAATAAATTTTGAAAATAAGGTTTCCTTTATAACCAATATTTTACTTTTGAGAATTTGAAATAAAGAAGATGAATTGTCATAATATTTAGAATAAAGCTCATCAAAAATATAATTTTTGAATTCAAAAATTATATTTTTTATTATTTCAGAATCAAATAAATAAAAAGAAAGCATTTTAATAGAAAAAATGTAAGAAATAAATGAAATAAAAAAAGAAAAACATTCAAAAAATAAATCAACACAACTTCTAAAAAAAATTTTAATTGCTGTATTAATTTTATATATTAAATTAACTTCATCAGGAATTTTTTGAATTAAATAGTAAAATAATATAAAGTAAAAGATTGAATAGTAGCAACAATGATATTAAAATAATTTTGTTAATATTATTATTTCAATTTGTGAAACTTTATCTTTAGAATATTTTCCTTTTAAAAGTTTATTAGAAACAAAAGGAATTCTTAACATAATATCTTCATTAAATTTTTTTGAAATAAAATAATAGTCTGAAAAATATAATTATTTCATATGGAAGAATTAAATTATCAGATTTTGAAAGAATAAAACTAAAATATTAACTGAACTAAAAAAAGTTAAAATTGATTCATTTAAAGTTATATTTATTATATATAACCATCTATAACAGGATTTCTAAGTTTAAGAAATTGATTTTGAGTTTTTGAATAATTTTTTATTATGTTATGATTGAAAATCACCAATTTTTATTAAATTTTTTTGATAATATTTTTCTTTTATAATATCTTCTTTTGAATTCATTTGAATAATTATTTTTTGAATAATATAATATTTTTTAAATATTAATAAAATAGTATTTATTTTAAAAATGAATTTTGATATTTTAAGAATTGCAATTCCTGAAGAATCACTTTCTTCTTTTTTAGAAAAAAACTCTAGATATGATGGAAGAAACTTTGAACAAATAAGGGAATTTTCTTTTACAAAAAATATTTTAAACTTTACTAAATATTCCCTCATTGGAAGTTTAGGTTTAAATAAAGTTATTTTAGTATTAAAAATAGAAGATATTCCAAATTATAATAATAATGATATTCAATTTAATTTTATTTTAGATAATTTTGAATCTTCAAAACAAGAAAATAACTATTCATTAAATAATTATATAAATCAAATTTTAAAAGATAATATTAAACCAATAAATGTAAGAGGAAAAAATAGATTATATACTTTATATATAACAATAGAAAGTATCGATGGAAATATATATGATACAATTGGTTTAAGTATTCAAAAATTTTTTGAAACAGGTAATGAATTTAATATTGAATTAATAAAAGATTATTCAACAAGAACTGTTTGTTTTATAGATGATAAAATATTAATGGATCCTTCTCAAAATGAATTAGATTTATCAACTTTTACTTTCAATATAATAAAATTCTCAGACAATAAATATTATATAAATAAAATTAAAGGAAATTTCCAAAAATGGAATTTAATAAAAAACATCATAGAAAACAGTAAATAATGAAAAAAAAATATTTTAATTATCATTAAAATAATTAAAAAAAATAAAATAAAAAAAAAATGAAACCAGACGTAGGAAAACAAAAGAAATCAGCAATAGAACAAAATGCAATGATAAATGAAATAATAAAAAGAGACAATAAATTTTTTTCAATAAACAAAAATTTTCATTTAGATATTAAAACATGTAACAATAAATATTATAATTAAAAAAATTTAGTAAAAATAATACCAATGAGACCAAATTATATAAAAAGAGAGAATTTAGATATAGAAAAAAGAGAAAAAGAAATTCCAGAAGAGATAAGAGAAAAAATAAAAACTGAGTTATTTAAAATTCCAAGTGAAAGATTTGATTATCCTGTTACAAGATCAATGGAATATGGATGGGAAAATTGTAAATATTTAAATACTGGAAAAAGAAAAGGAAGAAAAACTTGTGATGTTGTTAAATATGCTGATGAATATTTTTCTATGAAAGGACAAAGCCCTTATTCTAATAAAATTTTCGATAAAATTGAAAAAAAAGATTAACTGTTTTTTTTATTATTTTTAATTAATTTTTTTAAGTTGTTTATTCTATTCATTTATTTATTTAATTTATTATTTTCAAGGTAGTTTCTTTTTTATTTATGATTAAATTTTTTATTGAAATGTTAAAGCATTATAATATTATATTTATAATTTAAATTTTTTAATTTCTTTAATTAATCTAATTACATTTGACTTTTATGTATAAAATAATTTAAGACACATAACCATTTAAATAATAATTCTTTTGTTTTTATTTTGAAAAAAATTTTTTCATCATTTTCAATCAAACTAATACATAATAATAATTGAGTGTTATTATTTTCTTTAACTAAATCTGCATTTTTTATATTTTTCAATTCAATTATAAAATTTGGTTTTTTCATAGAAATAAATTGTGATTTATTATCATAAAAATTTATTTTCAATCTTGTTAAAGTTGAAAAAAAAGGAAAAATTTTATTTCCATCAATTTTTTCAAGATCACCAATAAACATTATTTCATTATTATTTTTAGAATGTAATTTTTGTTCTGGTATTATATTATTTACTGAAAGTTTATCCATAAAATCCTCAAAAAAATTTTTTTTTTCATTATCATTTTTTTCTTCATTTTTTCTTTCTGAATTTTGGTTTGATTTTAATTTAATTTCATTATTATTTTTTTTTTCTAAATTATCATCAATTTTATCTTTATCTTTATTATCTAAATTTTCTACTTCTTCTTCTATTATATCATTTAGTTCATTAATGTTTTCATAATTTCTTTTTTTATTATTATCTTGACAAATTAAATCTTTTTTCACAACTAAATCATTTTTTGATTCAAGGCATATTGTCAAACCCATGAATCAAATTTATTAAATATTAAAATAATAACTAATATGAATAAAAAAAATTGAATTTGATAAAAGTCAAAAAAGATATCTTTCAAATAAGTTGTTGTAAGGGAAAAAAGAGAAAAAATAAATTCAACTAAAAATAAAATTTATGGGGATATGAAATTTTTCAAAATTTGGAAAAATATCATATCTTTAAGTGTTAATAATTAAAAACATGAAAAGATATATTTGGATTAAAAATTTCAAACAACAGAGGAAAAATAGAAGATTAAATAATTTCTATATTATAAATATTTAATTATCACTTGGAAAAAAGGAATTTATTATTTATTATTTTTAATTCTTCCTTTATATTTAAAATAGAAAAATATTATATAAAAGAAAGATACTGTTCAAGTTTTAAAATAAAAATATAAATATATAATTTTTATTAATATAAAAATTAAAACATTCAAAAATTAAAGAGAAATATTCATTTTTCATATAATTTTTTCTGGTAATTATATATTTATTCCTTCTTTTGTTATACAAGACATATATATATATAATCTTAAAAGTATTTTTAATTTTTTTTACTTTATTTTTAAAAAATTGAAAATAAATGGATTCAATTCGTAATTTATCAGATAATCATTTTGAAACTAAAGTTAAATATGATAGGGCCAAAATGAAATGGCTTGCCCGCCTCGACTTTGATATGGAAGCTGATCTCATGACTGAAAAAGGAGCCTCTTCCGACGATGATATTATTTTAATTTTAAGTAGATGTTTTAATAATATTTATATGGAATTAAGGAAAAGTAATTCTTATTACAAATATTACAATTATCTTAATTTTGATAATTATAGTTTTTTTAAAAAAAATGTATTAGATATAGGCCAGATATTTAAAGATTTATTATCTGATGATGAAAAAATAGAAATAGAAAAAAATTATTATGAGATTAAAATTAAGTTTAAGAATTTACAGTATGATTGTATTTTAATAAAATCAATTAATTTTGATTTTATCAACAAGAAAATTCTTAGTCTTGAAAGAAACATAAATTCTTTAAAAAAAAAAATGGAGAATACAAATAATAATGAAAATAATACAAATAGTTCAATAGATGATTATATAAAAGCAATTTATGATATTGAAGATTCAGAGGTGAATAAGTGGATTAAAATAATCAATTTTGAGGAAATTGAAAGTAAAAATAACGAACAAATAAAAAAATTTTGTGAGATATTATTAAACGGCAAAAAAATAGATTTTACTTATAATTATAAATTTAAGGAGAAAGGGAAATATACTTTTCATTTTATATTTAATAAACCTTTGACTGATTTAAGTTATTTATTTCATCAATGTAAACAATTAAAAGAAATTGATTTATCACATTTTCATCCAAAAAATGTAAGAAACATGAGAAATATGTTTAATGAGTGTGAAAAATTAGAAAAAATTAAATTTTTTGATAGAGAAATAACAAAGAAAGTCAAAGATATGCGATATATGTTTAGTAATTGTAAATCTTTAACAAATTTAAAAATAAATTTTCAATTAAAAAATATTGAAAAAATGGATTCTATGTTCTTGTCATGTTCAAAATTAAAAAATATTAAATTACTTCCCTTAGAGAGAACTATGAAATATATGTTCAAAGACTGTGGTTCGTTAAAAGAAGCAAATTTATCATATTTTGAAAATATAAAAATAGATGATATGAGTTATATGTTTTCAGGATGTACAAATCTTGAAATAATACATTTATGTTTTAATCCTGGAGTTAATATAAAGAAAGAAGGAATGATGAATGGAGTAAAAAATGAATGTAAAATAATTTGGGATAGTTGAATATAATAAAAATACAAAAAGGAAAATAAAGTAATAAAGTTGAGGATTAAATAAATAATAATTTAATGTATATTGAGCTTTTTAATTTATTATTCATAGAAATATAAAATTTTCAAAAATTAGATGATTATATTTTTTAATTTAATAACATAAAAAATTTTTTTTTGAGTAATTTTTTTTAATTATATGAAATAAAAAAAATATACTTAAATGATGATGGACTCTAGTAATAATTTTCAACAAGATAATATCAAAAGAACGATAGTATATAATAACAAAGAATATAAAATTGTTTTTAAATTATCTTCAGACCACTTTATTTTTGATATTCACCAAATTCAATCTTATATTTTTTATGAAAATATTTTTTCTTATAAATTTTTACATGAATTTCAATTATTAAAGAATAAAAACGATTTAAAAGAACAATTTAATATAATATTAGATAAAATTGAAAACAATTTTTTTCGAATAGAAAAAAATGATAAAAATATGAAATTTATAATTTTAGATGAAAATAATAAAATTGAATTTAATTTATTAAAAAAGGAAAATAATTCTAATGAATTAATTGAATTATTATTAGATGAAGTAAATTTGATAAAGCAAAACCTTTCTGAAGAAATAAATAAATTAAAAATTGAATTAAAAATAAAAGATAATAGAATAGAAAATTTAAATGCAAGAGTAAATTTATTAGAAAAAGAAATTTTTTGTTATGATAGAGATACATATTTTGAAAAAAATAAATCAAAAATAATAAATAATACTAACTTAAAATATATTACAGAAAATGAAGAAGAGGAATTTGAATATTCATTTCAGGAAACACAATTTAATATTAATAATCCAAATCAGAATAATTTATCATGTGAATTTATTATCGATAAAAAAACACCAATTAAATTAAAATCAAATTATCAGGGAAAAAAAAGTCCAATTAAAGTAAATATTAAAATTAAAAATAATGGAATTATTCCTCTTCCAAATGGTTGTATATTAAAAAATAAATCTAAAGATGATGAATCAGATTTTATGATTATGGATACATTATTTAATGGAGAAGAAATAAAACCTAATCAAATTTTTTATGCTACTATATTTTTATTTTTTAAAAATAATAATGATATTAAAGAAGGAATAAATATATTAAAATTTATTTTATATCATGAAAAATTTGGACAAATAGGTGATGAAGGTTTAATTCAAATTGAAGTTGTTGATGAACACAGAGAATAAATTTATGTAATGATTAATGTTAGTGTAAATTTATTTAAAAAAAAGACACAGACAAATTAAATATAATACAATTTAATTTATAAAAATTTATTATTTGTTAAATAAAGAATTTAATTTTATTCATAATTTGAAAAGGCTATAAATTAGTTTTTATTAAACTAAATCATTTTTTTGTTGTCAATCACTTCTCCTTTTTATTATTAGCAATTTCAATATAATTTTTAAATTATCATTTTTTTACAAAAGATCTTTTTTAATAATATTAATAATTTCATCTTGATTTTCAAATTCATGATATTATTATTATTTATTTTTGTTAAACATTATTAAATTCTTTTTTAAAAATATTGAAAAACAAAAAATTTTACTTGTTCAATTAAAGTTTATTATTATTATTTAAGTTTAAAATAATCTCAAATAATATTGAAATATAATTATAATATTATAAATTTATAAACCCTTTTTTTGTTATCAATTTTTCTTTTTTTCACTTCTGAATTTATGATTCAAAGGGTTTTAAAAGGAGTCATTTGAACATAATTAATAATATAAATAGGCTACATAAAATATTTAACTATAGAAACAAAAAATCTTTATTTTCTAAAAAATTTTTTTTTATTTCTTTTTCTTCAAAAATTCTTTATTCGTTTTATATAAGATGATGAATTTCTAATATAAAATTATTGAGAATATAATTTATTTATAATTTCTAAATTATTTTTATCAAGAGCCCAGTTATTATTTATTTTTGAGAATCCAAAAGAGTAATTCTTCCTTCCAGAATTTTTTTACATTTATTTCCAACATCTCCAAAATTTACTGTAATTCCTTTTTTTAAATTATTTGAATCCTAATCAATTTTATATTTTTTTCTTTACTTAAATTATTATCTCATTAATAATATTTTTTGTTTCTTTATTAGAATTTTATATAATAATAAAATGTTTTTTATCTGAAAGATGGGATCTGTTTCTTCTTATCATTATGTCTTTCCTAATATTTAATAAATTAGATTTTTTATTTAGATAATAAATTGGATTTTCATAGTTTTAATTAATTTCTAAAAAGCGGAATTATTGAATAAATTTATATTTTAATTTTTGCATTTTATTTCATAATATTTTTATTAATGAAAAAGATTTAAATAATTGTTTTGAATTTTTTGATATTAATGATGTTTAATCCAAATTTATTTTATAAGATGTATTATTTAATATTAATGTTATTCCCTAATCATTTGCAGATTATTTCATTTTTTTTAATTTAATTATTAGTCTTTAGTACATAGAAAAAATTATTTATCATTTTTTTATATTAAAAATATAAATATCTTTAATCTTGTGAATAAAAAATTTATTTTTTTCAAAACTAACATTTAATATAAAACATAAAAGATTTTAAATAGGAAATGAATTTATTTTAAAAATTGTAATATCTTGCATTATATTATAATAAATGTATTTGATATATAAAAATACTTTTAATCTATTCTTTAAGCATTATTAGTTGTTTAATTTCTTTCATAGGAGCAACCATATTAGTATAAATTTGATAATTATTTTTTTCTGATTTAAAATAAAAAGTATGTTCAGGATGATTTTCATATAAATTAAAAAAACAATATTGTGGGGAATCTAAACCAAAAACTTCAACACAATCAACTAAATATAAATTTCCTTGTTTATCAATACATTTTAATTTCCCAATTAATACCCTTCCTTCCTTTGACACAATTTTCAATAATTTATTTAAATATTTAGTTTTAATTTCTTCCATAATAAATAATTTAAATAAATAATAATTGTGTTTTAAACAAATTAAAATAAATAAAAAATAAATAAAAAAATAAAAAAGTTATCAAAAAATAAAAAATATAAATAAACTCATTAAAATAATAAATAAAAAAATTAAAATAAGACATATAAACATATAAAAAATAAAAAAATATGAAAATCTCAATTATAACAATAATTCTCTTAATTACATTAACAACTTCTCAAATAAAAGCCAAATTTAAAATAGAGCAATTAAAAAGAAAGAAAAAAAATTATTCCTCAAAAAATATTTCATCATTTCTTTCTTTTCATGAATTAGATCCTATTCCAACATCTTCAAAAATAGATGCTAGAGCAACAGTACAATTATGTTTAGGAACAGAACCTCAATGTTTTAAATTAGTTATACAAACAAATTCATTTTTTATTTGGGTTCCAGATAGTAAATCAAAAACAATAAAATCAGACAATAAATTTGATTTTGATAAATCAACTTCTTTAATTAAAAATATGACAATGATAACTTTAAAATATTATAGAAGAAAAGTTTTTGGATTTTTAGGAAAAGATGTGTTGTCAATAGGAAATAAAAAAATACCAAATATAGATTTTTTAATTTCTACTGAAAATGATTTTGAAGATATTGATGGAATGATTGGATTAGGATATACTCCAAATTCAGGTGAAAAAAGATATTCAATATTAGAACAATTACATAATCTTAAAATTATTCCTCATAAAGTTTTTTCACAAAGATATTTAACTGATACTGAAGGCGACTTATTCTTTGGAGAAATACCTGATAAAATTATTAAAGATTATAAACATTATGGTAGATGTGATGCTTTAGATAAAATTAAAGATGGAAAAAGATATAAAAATAAAAATTGGCAATGTGAAATCAATGGAATTTTTATTGGAAAAGAATATTCTTCTAATATTGTTACTCCTTTGACTAATCAAAAATTATCCTTTTTATCTTATAGAAAAAGAACTTTTGTTCCTTTTCATTTATTCGAAAAAATTAGAGATTTAATTTTTAAAGATTTAATTAATAGTAAAAAATGTACTCAAGAAAAAATTAAAAGATATACTTTAATACAATGTGAAAAAGATGTTCAATTAGATAATTTTAATTTAATTTTTGGAGATTGGATACTTCAAATTCCCGGGAATAAATTATTTAAAGAAATAGGAAGCACAAAAGAATTTATTTTTTATTATAAAGAAAAATATGAAAAATTTATTTTAGGAAAATCAGTTTTATTAGTATATGAAATGGTATATGATTATGCAAATAGGCAAATAGGATTTTATAATGGAAATGATGTTAAATATATTGGAAAAGATGAACCTGAAGTTCCTAAACAATATTATTTTATTAAAGATGATCCTGAAACTGCAACTCAAAGAGCTAAAAAGCAAAATCAAAATCCTTTTCCTACTATTCAACCTGAAGACAATGATCAAAGTAATATTCAAGTTAAACCTAGGCAAAAATATACTCTTTCTTATATTATTCAAAGTATTTTAGCTTTTATTATTATTGCTGTTATTGTTCTTATTATTCTATTTGTTTGTTATTCTTATTTTAAATATAGGAAGAAAAATAATTTTAAAAGTATTGATTATTATCAAAAACAAGCTGAAGGATTGATTTCTAATAAATTTACTAGTTAGATTATTTTCTAAAGGTTTTTTTAAATTTTTATAGAAATTTTAATTAAATTTACTTATTTTTTTTAAATCATATTATTAGGAAATGTATTGTCAATTTATTAAAAATTATCTAAAAGACTTATAGTCTATTAATTGAATCAAATTAATACTTTTTTTTTTGATTGAATTTTATTTCTATTTTTATTGTTTATATAGATATTTTATTGAGTCATTATAATATTTTCAAATTTAAGCTTCATTTTTTAAATTATCAAATATTATATTTTTGAAGAGGATTTAACTTCTAATATCTTATTATTATCAAATAATTTATTATATTATTTATTATTGAATTTTTCTGTTTATATAATCTCTTATTTTTTCTATTTGAAAGATTGATTTTTTATTTCATTTTGCTCATCTGTTAAATTATTTATTTGTTGAATGTAAAATTTTGAAATATTCATATATTTTTAATAAATCCTAAAAAAAAGATAATTTTATAATATTACATATTATATTTTAAAGCTTTTTATTTTACCTATTCCATCCTTATATTTTTCAGATAAATCCATTAATAAAAAAGTTTATTCTAAATAAGAATTATCCATATTTAATAAATTTGAATAAAAAATAATTAAAAAATTAAAATAAAATGCCAAAGTCTTCAAAAAAACCATTATCAATTCTTTTGGTATCAGATTTTTTTTATCCTCGTATAGGTGGAGTAGAAGTACACATATTCCAACTCGCTACCTCCCTTATCCGTTTAGGATGTCGAGTATCAGTATTAGCCCATCATCACAAAGACCGTCAAGGTGTCCGTATAATGGGAAATGGAATAAAAGTATATTTCAATCAATTAATATCTCTTCATGATGATACATCTTATCCAATATTATATGGCTGTCATAAAGTATTAAGAGAAATAGTAATAAAAGATAAAATTGATATTGTTCATTTTCATCAAGGAACTTCAGTAACTTCTTTAGAATGTGTTTTACATTCTAGAACATTAGGTTTAAGATTAGTATATACTGATCATTCACTTTTTGGTTTTGGTGATTTAGCTGAAGTTAATATTAATAAAGTTTTAAGATCTGTTTTCTCTGATGTTGATCAAACTATTAGTGTTTCTAATATTGCAAGAGATAATTTAATTTTAAGAGCAATGTTTAACCCATATAAAACTAATGTTATTCCTAATGGTGTTGATTTTACTAAATTTAAACCTGATAAAGAATTACAAAAGAAAAAAAATTCTAAAGATATTACTATAATATCAGTTAGTCGTCAAGCATATAGAAAAGGAACAGATTTATTAATAGAAGTAATACCAGAAGTATGTAAATTATTTCCAAATGTAAAATTTGTTATAGGAGGAGATGGTCCAAAAAAGCCTTTATTAGAAAATATGATAGAAACATCAAATTTACAAGATAGAGTAAAATTAACAGGAGCATTACATCATAATAAAGTACGTGATATAATGATAAAAGGAAATATATATTTAAATACTTCATTAACAGAATCATTTTGTATTGCAATAGTTGAAGCTGCTTCAACAGGATTATATATTGTAACTACTGATGTTGGAGGTGTAGGAGAAGTTTTACCTGATAATATGGTTAAATTGGTTAATGCTGATAAAGATAGTATTATTAAAGGAATTAAAGAAACTATTGAAAATTATGATAATATTAAAGATAATACTAATGATTTTAATCAAGTTTTAAAAGATGCTTATAATTGGGATAAAGTTGCTCATAAAACTATTAAAGTTTATCATAAAGCTATGATGAATTTGGATAGATCTATTATTACTAGAATTAAAAAAGTTTTAGCTATTGGAAAAATTTCTGGAATTTTTCATGTTTGTCTGATTATTTTAGATTATTTGCTTTTACTATTTTTAACTTTGTATCAACCTGTTAAAAGCTTCAAAAAGGAAAAACAGTTTAAATATGAAAATTATCAAAAATATTTAAGGAATATGAAATAAAAAGTATTTTTATATATTAATATTAATTTTAATATTTTTATTAATTTATTTAAAAAACAATAATTATAAATTTAATGTGTATTCAATCAATGACCAAATATCATAATTCAAATGAAAATTTATTAAATGAAAATGAACATCATGGATCTCAAAAAATTATTAATCCATTTGAAACACATAATTTATTTTTTCAAAAAGGTAAAGCAAGTATATTTGGTAATTTTTACAGAAAAGAAAAAGATAAAAAGAATACTTCAATCAAATCTTTACCAGAAATTAGAAATGAAATATCTTCATTAAATAATAAAAAACAATTTAACAAAGAATTAAAACACCATTTTATTTATATTCAACCAACAATAAATGACCTTAATATTGATGATGGAAATAAAAAAAAATCTTTAAGCCCTATTTTTTTAACAGTTCTTTTCAATGAATTTGATAAAAGAACAAAAATAGGAATAATTCATCATAAAATAAAAACTCTACATACAATTTTTATTATATTAACATTTGTATTTATCTTTTTTAGTTTTCTTAATAATATAAATTCAAGAAATTTAAATAATAAAATAATGAAAGATGGAGAAAAAAAAGGATTATCAAATTTAGAAAAACTACAAAATATTTTAAATCGGAAAAACACAAAAATGGAAAATACTTTAAGAATATTTAATTTAATAATAGTATTTTTATGTGAAGGAATATTAATTAAAAGAGAATTATATATAAGAGAAAATTATATAAAAGATTATTCAATAGAAGAAAGAATAGTAGATTTTATAATTACAGGAATATGTTTTCCTCCTTTTATTAATCCAGTCTATATAATAAAATTAGGTTTAAATGTTTACCCCATTATTGTATCAAATATAATATTTGTATTATCATTTTCAAAACTAATTTTTTTTTTGAAGTATAATAGCATATATAGTAAATGGAATAGTTCAATTTCACGTAATATTTCGAAAAATTTATATGCTAAAAAAGGTTATTTGTTTGTATTACAAAGTAGAATAAAAGAATATTCATTTATGTATTTAATAGCAATCATTTTTTTAACTATATTAATTTCTGGAATTCTTTTAAGAACAGTAGAATATTTAACTTTAGATCCAAGATTGACTTTAAAAAATAATAAAGAATTATATTTTGATTCAATGTTAGACTCAGTTTGGGTCTCTATTACGATAAGTTTTGGAGTTTCTTATGGAGATATTTATCCAAGAACTTTTTTCGGAAGATTTATTATAATAATCACTACTATTGTCGGTTATGTTGTTATTTCTAAAATATTAATCACTTTGATGAGTTATTTAACTTTAACAGAATCTGAAAAAAAAGTTTTTATAAAAATGAAAAGATTAACTTCTCCTGAAAATCAATTTTTAAAAGGAATTAAAGTAATAAGAGATATATTAAAAATAAGGAAATATTTAATTATTAGAGAAAGAGAAAAAGAAAATAAATTATTAAAAATTGATGCTGTTAAACATTTATCAATTTTATTATTATTTTTATATAATGATAATAAAAATTTTATGGATATCGATAAAATTGATGAATCATATACAATTCCAGTGGATGATATATTAAAAGATTTAATGAAAAAAATTGAAGAAAATTTAAAGGCTTTTGAAATGTCTTTTAATAAATTAGATGTATTAAATAATCAATTACAAGAATTAGTATATGTACAAAGTATTATAAATAATAATTTACAAAAATCAATTGAAGACCAAAGATTAATTGGTCAATATTTAATTAATTTAAATAATTATTCAAGAATTGAAAAATTTAAATCTCAATTTTTTAAAAAGAAACATTCATCAGGCCAAGTTAAAGATAATAAAAAAGAAGATTTTTTCTTAAAAAAACAATATTCAGAATCCCAGAAAAATGAATTTGCTTCAAAAAGTAGATTACAAAATTTAATACATGATGATGATCTTTTATTATTTAGTAAAAATCCACAATTTAAATTAAATTTCACTGGAAAAATTAAAATAATTCAAGAACAACATAATGAAGAAAGTAGTATTTCAAATTCTCCTTATTTAAATGCTTTAAAAGGTCCAAGAAAAAATAAAGTAAAGCCTTCTAAATTTGATATGAATAATGAATATAATGGAAATTAATTTTTTTAATTTATGTAATAGTACATATTGTATTTATATTTTATTAATTAAAAAGATTTAAAATAATGAAATTTAGGTATATAAGGTACATTTTTGTATATCAATTCTTTTTTTCAAATTTTATTTTTAATTAAATTTTTTTTTATTAATAAACAATTAAAAAACAATGAAAAATGCTAATTAATTAGGATTTAAATGATAATGAGTTGATTAAAAAGATAATAATGATTCAAAATTGATTAAAGATAAAAAACAAAAAAGAAAGAAATTAAAAAAATATATTTAAAGATTTGGAAAAGAATGATAAAAAAATAAATTATAGGATCATCAAATTATAAAATTATATAAAAGAAATAAAGAAAAAACCCTTTTTTCAGATAAATAAAAATTAGACTCAAAGTATTTGAATACAAATTCATTAATAATTAAATTAACATAAAATTATCTCATCTTTATATTTGAATTTATAAAATTTAAGTGTTAAATGTTTTTGAAAATCAATAAAAATTCAAAAACAACAAAAAATAAATTTTGTTTTAGATAAAATTCAAAAGAATATGAAATTTTTAGAATCCAATTTTTGATAATAATTTCTAATAAAAATAAATTATATTTCAAAATAATCTTCTAATAATTGAAATGTATAAAGGATAAACTATTATTAATTATGAAATTATATATACTTTCAAAAATTAAATGAGTGTTTAATATTTATTTAATATAATTTAAAGGAATGAATTTAAATTTTAAATTAATTCTTTTAAATTTTTTCAATTATTTCTTTGATTGAATTTTATTTAAGTAAATTATTTAATGAAGATTATTATGGGGAGGGAATTTGGAATAATTGTTTTAATCAAAAGGTAAAATATTTAAAGGATATTTCCGTACTTTTTAATAAAGTTTTTAATAATTTTATCAAAAAAATAATGATTTATTTATAATAGAATAATATTATATTAGGTTATGAATATGTATTTTAAAATATCATAAAGGAAATAAGAAGAAGAAAAGAAGGAATTTATTTTATGATTTTTTATAAAAGATGATAGATTATCCATTATATATATTTATTTTTAAATATTCATTTCTTTTCAGATATTAACAAAAAAAATATTTAATTTAGTTAGTTAAAATACATTTACTATTTTTAACATCTATTTAATACAAAATTTATGTTAAATAATAAAAAATTTTTCCTATTTTATAAATAAAAAGATTTTTTCTTTTTACTGCATAATATCTCATGATTCCTGATAAAAATATAAATAGAATTTGAAATATAAAAGTCATTAAAACGCAAATAATTGAAAGAATAAGAATTGACAATTGTTTATTCACCAATAAAAATCCTTTATTTAAAATATAATACCAGAATAGTATTTCAAATATTATAAATACACAAAAAATAATAATTGATTTTTTTTTTATTTTTTCAATTATTTCATTTATATTATATTTATCATTATTTTGATTCATAAAATTATAATTATAAAACAAATAATTAATTAACACAAATATTAAATATCCAATTGCAAAAGAAATAAAACTCCTTTTAATATCCTTTGAATTTATAAATATTTTTTTGTTCTGTATTTTTGATTTATTATAATTGATTATAAATTGTCTTTGGTCATTAATATCTTCTTTATATAGGAAAGAATTTAAAAATAAATAAAAAGTGAAAATAAAAAAATGAACACAATTTCTTATTGTATAAGGATAAAAAATATTATAAGAAGTAAAAGTTGAAATAATAAATAATTTTTGTTTAATGAAAGGTAAAATCAGAAATTTAAAATTTTTATTCATAATATCATTTTCATAATTCATCCCAATTAATCTTTGTAAAGATAATATTTCTTGATATGATTTTTTATAAATTTTAATTGAATTAGTGTTTTTTTTCATATATTTTTTAGAAAAATTATGAGAATTAGTTGAATTTGAATAGTGTCTTAAAACAGAGTTCGTTCCACTTTCTTCTTCTTTTTGATAATATTTAATTCTTTTAATTGGATTTGATATTGAATATTCATTATAAAGATATTTTATATTTGATTTATAAAATATTATTATCATTATGATGATATAAATAATATTTATTAAAGGAATAAAATGTAAAAATGATTTAATTTGGAAAAAATGATTTAAAAATTTATAACATTTGAAAGGATTGGAATTTTTATCTTTTACATTTTTTTTAAATTTATAATTATTTTGGTGAAAACTTTTTGCATCATTACATTCACATTGAACTAATTTGTTTTCATTAAAATATTTTATAAATGAACATTCTTCTTTTGGACAAATAGTTAAATCATATTTAAACATTTCTCTTCTTAAATTAATAGAAATTTGTTGATTTTTAATAGTTAATGAATAACAAGGGTCATTATAAAATTTAGAATCAGGATTAAATATATAATTATCTTTTGGAACAATATCTTTATTATTAATTAAAGGAATAGCTAATGAAATATCTGTATTATTTCTAATAATAGGATAAAAATGATATATTTTATTATTTTCAAGGAATAATTTTAAAATTAAATTATCATTTAAATTATAAAATTCATATGTTATACTATCATTTTGATTATTTGATTTTTTTATTATATAAAAATTTCCTTCATTTAATATGTTATTAATTTCTTTTTTCAATTCATCATTTAACTCATTATATGAAATTTTTTCTTCAAAAACAATCAAATCATTATCAAATGTTATATTTAAGAATTTTTCAAAATATTGTTTTCCTTCATTATCTTTTGTTAAATAATATCCTTCTAATTTTTTTTCATTTATATAACATTGAGTCTTTTTATCAATCACATAAGCATAACTCTCAGAACATTTTTTTTCAATACAAAGAGTATTATCATTATCATTTGAATATGTACTACATTTTTTACATCCAATATGACATCTTTCATATTTATCTGTACTACTATTATAATAATAATTATCTGGAACTGTTGTATCATTATGACATTCTGTATCAACATCACTAAGTTTATGATAAGTATTATCATAACAGTTATCATTTTTTTTACAATTCATTGAAGTTTCATTTTTAAAATTAGTACAATCATTACATGATTCATAACAAGTTTTATACATTTGATATTCTTCTTCTTTTTCATCTCCCTCATCATCTAAATAAATTATTGTTGACTTATCTAAATAATAATGAGTAGGTTGTTCATCAGTACAAGTTCCTTTAGTATCTCCTTCAATTTTATAATAATTTTCTTTACATTTTTCACAATTATTTTCAGTGTCAATACCTCCTTCAGAACATTTAGAACATGTATCATAACATACTTTCCATATCTTTTCATCAGTAGTGGAAGAAGGATCAGGATCATATAAATAATGATAACCAGGATAATCAGTTTGACTACATTGTCCGTTAAGATCTTCTATTTCATCAGCATCTTCAAATTTATAATAACCATAAGTAAAATTACAAGAATCACAATTATTTTTTTCTTCAGTTCCAGCAGCAGAACATGTTTTACATGAAATATAGCATTAAGAAAATGAGTTCCATTTGAATAATAACCATCAACATAACTATCTTTTTGAGCACAATTAAATATTTCATCTTCATCTTTATTAATAATAGGTAAAAAATTTTCTTTACATTCAGTACAATTATGTTCGTGTTCATTTCCTGAAGAAGTACAATATTTACATATATTCCAACAAAATTTAAATTTATTACCATCAAAATAATAATCTTCATATTTTTTCTTACTATTATAACAATTAATTTCTTCACGCCGTTCAGATATTTCAATTTCATAACTTGTTTCATTAGCATAATAACCTCCAGTTTTATTACAACCTAAACATTTCATATTTATATCATCACCTACTATATTACATGACTTACATCCTTCATGACAATTTATTACATGGAAAACTAACAAACAATAAGATCCTATATTATTCTCTCTTTTACCTGCATATTTAATTGTTATATTTCCTGTTTTATAACTTGATTGATAAAAAAATTGATCTGTTCTAGAAAAATAAGAATTTTGAGTTACTTTTTTAATTCCTTCATTATTTATTTGATATAATGTTCCATCAGATATTTCTTCAGGAAAAAAAAGTTGTAAAGTTTTTGTTGTATCTTCTCCTGAACCATCACCAATATGAGCATTAAAAGTAAAAA